>JABMBR010005663.1:0-14180 GCA_018881525.1 Meteorus sp. PSUC_FEM 10030008
TATTATTATTATTATTATTTCTCTTGTTTTATGGCGGATTATTTGCTGCAAAGAGTTTCTAAGGTTCATACGTAGCTTAAGTAAAAAAAAAATATGAAAAAACAAGAAAAAAATGATATATCGAAGTAAGACATTAGACGTAAAAGATGATTGAAATTGGATTTGCAGCGATGTTCTAATTTACTGAAGAAAGAAAAGAAAATGAGAAACAAAAAAAAGCACAAAAAATGGAAAAGAAAAAAAGAGTAAAAAAAGTATCAAAAGATGCCTCGAAGTGATGATATAAAAATTGGATCGATAGAATATGTTTGTGATATCCTGCTTTTGTGCAGCATACACGAATTCTTCCAGTTGGAACTGAAGTACGGTACTGCCCGAAGACAGCCGTTCAGATTTCTCGATGTTGATAGTATGAGAAAACGGATAAAAATGACAAAGTGAGCTTTTTGATTCATCGACAATAAGTTGAAACAAAAAAAATAATGATAATGATGATGAAGATAACAAGCAATTCTGCCTTCAATATAAATGTTTTATTGTGAGGGAAAAATACTTTTAGTTTCTCGTTGATGACAGTTGGTTATTATTTGTTTCTTTCAAACTTAATATTAATCAAAGTTCGGACTTATTTTTCAATTGCATATGTGAAAATTCTGTTTATTTTCGCGAAAAATATGTCGAATTGACTTTTTATTTTGTTGTTTTTTCGTTCTTACCAATCGCAAACACTTTGACATTCATTTATTTTCTCGTCAATATATATCATTGGATGTGAAATGAAGCAATAGATATAGTTTGAAAGTTTGATTATCGATTGCGATTAAAATCACTCTTACTCAAGACCAAGCATGAACATATGTATGTACTCATAACGATTTCATAACGATAAATTTGTTTACCCGGAAATTATACTAATTCAAAATATGTAGGAGTTGCTTTCTATCATTTGCCATTTATTGCTAAAAACCAATAGATTATTATTATTCGTTATGTTTTTTTTTTTGATTCAATCAACATTTCACGAACACAATAAAACACAGCGGGGTTTGAAAAAAAAAGGAAAGATGTGACAGAAATTATAATGTAGATAGCTGAAATAATGCGATCGCATTGCTATTGGTATCAATGAGTGATTTTTAAAATGAAAAAAACATAAGTGAACGATCTATTGCTCGTCCAAAATTAGTTTAATCACAAAAATTTCATAAATTTTATCCCCTGTAATCTACTATGTTTATATTAACATAAATCCGATCCAGTACAAAATTTGTTAGTTGAAAGTAAAGAAAAGTAGAAATAAATACTGATATCTAGAATGACAAAAAAAAATATTTATATACCAATATCAATAAAAAAGCAGAAGGACGACGCAAAATGATGCGCTTATTCTCCATCATGACATGAAGTGTCACAATATTTAAATTGGACCGAATTAATGCAGTACAATATGGTAGCTGAATGACAATAGACAAAGCAAACATAGCAACAATATTCTTTGTTATGAGGAATGTTGTTTTCAAGTAGGGGTTATTGTATAATTCAGGGTTCTTCAATGTTACTATTAATAATTACTGTTATTAAAATATTCGGTTTTCAATTTATTTTTAGAAGCATTTCTATTAAAGTTATAATTTTAAATATAAACAATTAGCTGTAACTACCGACACGTGAAAAAAAAAAGGAACAAAAAACAAATACAAAACAAAAACAACGCATGGTTCGTTTTTATTTGAAAATTAACACAAAATTATTTCCATAAAATTGAATAAACGATGCGTGTACTGGTCTCCCGTGTATTGCAATTCCCCTGCAAGACCTTTATACTATCCTGCTGAATTCACTGTCGTCATGACAGTAGGAAATGTCAAACAAAAAAAACCCCAACACGAAATTGCCAATTTTTATTTTTGCTTATCGTTCATTTTCAATTCGTTGCATGCATGTAGTATTTTTGAATTATGTCACCATAAAATAGATGAACCATTTGTGTTTTCCATCTTTTTCATTAGTTTTCCTTTTCGTTGATGATTTATTGGAGTTATTCAACTAATAACAGCTTAGAGATTATTTATACCATAGTTATACATACATATATAAATTGTATCCGCCGCTCAGGTTCTTTAGTCCTTTATTATTGACAAATGCACCGCTGACAGATCTATAAAGACTGATGGCTCAAACATGGTGAATGGTATGGATGAGGCCATAAGTACGAACACGCATGCTGCAGAAGAGTCTGAACCAGTAACGAGGTGCGATTGTGACACCCCTACTGCCCCACAAAATCCTCAATCACAAACTGGAGTGGCCTCAACCTTTCCTGTAGTAAGTAATTTTATTATTTTGCTCAGAATAACGATGACACTGTATTGGCTTGTATTCCATTATTTCTTTCATTGTTGATTGTACAAATTGGAAGTATCCCTTTCTTCTTTGTACACTTCATAATTCATTGCATTTCCATTTGCTGATTTTGTCAAGTTTCATTAATGTTTATTACACATTTCTCGCCTTACGACATACGATGATAATATTTCACTGAAGTATGTATACGCAAATAAATCTTTTTCAATGCGATGAATTCAATTAATATGTGAAATTCAAATTTAAATATTTATCTGTGAATAGTAGAAAATTTTGCGTTTATTCAGTTTTGTATACGAAATTGTAATTGGAAATTAGTGATTTAAAAATTAACCATGTGAATTTAGTTCGTCAGTTTGATTTAATACTTTTACATGATTGTTCAAGTCGTTCAAAGAATTGCTTTGAGTAATTTGTACTTTTATCTGATACTTAGGACCTCAACAGGCCGAGCTATGCCCAAGTAGCTCAACATTGTCGTGAGCAGTCTTGTACAAAACACAAAAGCGAAGAGAAGATTGAAAATGAATGAGTCCAGTATGTGAGTAAATGAATCAATTGAATTATATAAATTATTGTTTATGAGTTCATTGAGATTAAATTATCAGCTTATAAGATTTAGTTACGTTTCATAAATGTTCCATACATTATTCTTTTGTCAAGTCGGTAAAAGAAAACAATCTTTACAGATATTACTGGAATCGATAATGATTTTCAGCAGTAAATTGATACTGATATCTGGATTGAAGGGATTTAATTGCTGCTGTCCGTATTCTCAATGAAAGTGGTTGCAAAAATGACGTCGACAAACGAAAAAAATAAAAGAATAATGAACAAATGATATAAAATAATGAATACAAAACGGACAAAAACTTTTTACATTGTACAGTGACTATGCCTATATAATGATGTGCTACTAATTGTCGACAACGGATTCTAAACAAAAAAAAAGGAGAGAAAAATATAAAGTAAAAACAAAAAAATTAAAATGGATAGCAAAATTAACGAAAAAAAATAATGATAAAAACGAATATAGAGAAAGTGGATGAGTGAGAGAGAAATGAGATGTGAGCGAGAAAGAATGCGGATAATAAATAATTTGCTGGAACTTAAAACAAACATATACACATATAAATGTTTAAACAGACATAAAACACAAAATATTGGTGACAGAATAATACATTGCGTGTAGAAAGTATTGTTACTGGTTTGGTTCTGTGATTTTGGAGGTACATATTTGTTAGTATGTAAAAAAATATTGAAATAAGATGTTAATCTTTTAATTGCTTAATCTTCCCCTCTTCATGATGCACAGAGCTGTAAAAAGGGGAAGAATGATAATGAAAAAAGCAAGATTTTAGCTTTGTGCCAAATTTGGGAAATTACGAGCACATAGTGGAATTGTTTTGGAGCAACGAAAATGTATAATTTAATTTACGAATAACATTGCGGAACGATAAGAAGGTGAAAGAGCAGAACAAGCGAGTGACAAATGAATTTTATTTCTTTCTGATATATTTGATTCTTCGTGCTAATTACTCTAATCTGTTGAGAATGTGAATCCCGTCTAGTTTTCCGATGATGAATTAGAATCTATGAGTATTTTTTCGCGTCTGTAGAATTTTTCAGATTATCCTCTGACTTCAATTCGTTGAAAATATTCGATCACTGTTCTCGTTCTGGGTTAGGCTGGGAGGGATCTTTTTTTTTTCTTTGCTAAATATGAATTAGTTCGTATGTATTCGATTTACAAATTAAGTAATTAATGAATTTCACGGACACACGGCTTAGTTTATGTATCCTGAGTTACATAATATGCACAAAAAAACGACTATTTTTTCTTGTAATTTTCGCCATCAAAAGAAAAACATTAATAGCAAAAATAATAAATATGTTATTCGACATCGACGCCATTATACACATATACCCGGATTTTACGATTTATCTGCTGTTTTATAAGTGACTTCCATAATTCGATTCAGTGAGACGAAATAAAAATCAAGAGAAAAAATTAGGAGTGTGATGGTAGTGAAAGGATCGAAAAACCAGAATATTAATTCATAAATCTAATGATTGAAAAATTCCATAGTTTCATCGATAGATGAAAAGAAAATTGAACAAACGCCTGGCATCTCGATGAAGAAAACGAAAAAAATATCTAATTAGTTTAATAGAAAATATGTAAAATCACGAATTTCGATCACACTTCTTAGATTATTATCACGTTGGCTTCAATACCTAATTACGGCACTGGCCTTTTTCTTTTTTTTTCCAAATATTATTGTTATTAAGGAGATAACACAAATACAGTTTAGAATTATGCTTTGGCAAGTGTCATAAAACAAAAAAAATAATAAATGAATAAATAATTATTAATACCCCCGATGACGAATGATGAATATTTGAGCACACAATTAAGTGCCTCAAGTGTTGTGTATATTGCAGGAGCTTGGCTTTAGATGTTATACGATATGTAAACTTATACATCGTAGTGGAAAAGAACGCATATGATATATTTGTTACTGATATGCGTGCAGATTTAAGGTAATATGAATGTCGCAGCAACAAGCGAAATATGAAATAAAAATAAATAAGTAAACGTTTGGAAAAGGAAAAAAAACTATTCAAATAAATGAAATAGACAAAAATCTGGGGCAAGCTGCTTCGTTTAGAAGCGAAGAGCCAATTGAGTATCTAATTCTTATGCAATTGAAAAGAAGAGTATTTGGGTTTAGTGATGCTGCCCTTTCGTTTTGTTTTTCGTTTCTAATTTCATCAAATTGATTTATTTAATTGGATCGATTCATTTTTCACTTATATCAAAATACATTGAAGAAAATAAAGAGCAGTGCGACAAAATATATTATGTAGAGAAAAAAAGAAATGATAATACGTGCCTATTATTGGGGTAACGGTACCTTGCAAAATAGTTTCTCGATATAAACGAATAAAGTTACCGAATGACACGAGTGTTGTAAGAAAAACAAATTAAGTAAACGAATAGAAAAAAAAGTGTATTATCTAAGACCGATTATGAAGGCATTTAATTTCTGTCCGAATGTGTTCGGAAGAATTATGCAAGTCGAAGAAAAATGATAAGAAAAAATACCTCTGTTAATTTAGAAAATTCAGACGATCAAGCAGTAAAAAAAAAATTGTGCTACGTACTTCACATTGTCGTAGTTTGAAAGAATTTCAGTTCCTTGCTGTTTCATCACAAATTACTTTTTCTGTTAACTTATAATATAGTGTGAAAATTGGCAAAATATTCGAATGGTAAACGGATTTTATTTTCATAATTTGAAATTTTTTTCCCCGTTTATTTATCTGCGTACAAGAAGATATGGATGGATGATAAAACAGAAAAATTAGCAGATGAAATGTCGACTTTATTATTATAAAAGTAAACTGAATAAAAAAATAAATAAGTGAAATTAAAAAAAATACAATAAATATGTAAACAAGTGAAAAAAAAAAATTCGTGGTGACCGATGACGATAGCGATGCCTTTGATATAACGATAAAATGATACAGTTTATTTGTTCGCATAGTGCGAGAGATAAAATGAACTTCCACAACGTTTCCTTTGTTTTTGTTCCAATATTTTCGATAGATGTGTATGATATGAAAAAGATTCGGTGAGGGAAATGAATAATGCATTAAAAATAACCATTTCGTATGAATAAATACGAAAACTGTCTTCGTGTATGAACAAAGCGAATATGTTTATCATGCAATGTATAGTGATAAACAGAGTAGCATTTTCATACCGTAAAAATGATATCGTCCCATTGAATGGTTTGACCGTTTTGATAAACAAAATGATGATTATGACGTGAAAAAGCCAACATTGCAAAATAGATGAGTATACAAAATAAATTGATGAACGGTACAAGATTTGCACCAATAATGGGATTACTTTGTTTAAGATTTTTCAGTTTCAATTTTTCGCTTATTAATTGTTAATATGTGAAAGAAACAAAGGTGAATGTGGTGATTGATGTGAAAGAATGAAGTCAGAGCGAGGGGGGGAGAGGAAGATCAACATAAATTGTAATTAGATGAGAGAGCTCATAAAAATATTAATGATACGGCAACAATTTAATGTACTCGGTTTTCACTGGTCGCTGCAGGCCTAGAAAGTCTGATTTTTTAACTGTGTACTATAAAAAAATATGGTCTATACTTGTTTATTACTATGTAAAGTGACAGATTTCGACGATTAAACATTAACTACTGTTATTTGTTTTGAGTTTACTGTCGTTATTCAGAGAACGATTACTATTTTTACGGCTCACCTATCTCATTATCCCGCCGCGAAGTTTTGGTTTCTCGTGTTTATGATCCAAAAATTATTTTACCATTCAGTAGAAAAATGTTTTAATAACGAAAACTAACATTGAACATTAGACATCTGGATTGAAAGTTCAGTTCGATTTGTAACATTAATCTGCCGGCAGGTAAAAGATTATTTATTTTGTATACCAATATAAACAGCCGCATATTGCAATTCGGTATTATCAGTTATGTCGATTGTATTTTATTTGTTTGAATTATTCTCACTCGTTATCAACTGTACTAAAATATTGAGAGAAACAAAGAAGCATTATAAAATTAGCTGACGGCCTAGGCGAGTTACAAATTATCGTAAAGTTGACATAGAAGAGAATCCGCAATGTAGTATCTTACTTTTTGTTCCCAAATAATCTTGTTGATTATTATTTAGATTGTCCGAACTTGAAAATAAATGATTATAAATAAATGACAAAAGGATGGAGAGTGAGAGGGGTAAATAATTTCTCATGCATCAAGTTTCATTCAGGGCATATGTAAAAAGAAAAAGAAACTGCCGATATTTTCAACATGTGAGACTGATCGATTTCTTGATTGAATACTTGATCCAAATGTTCGCGGATTTTCTCTATTTTATTTCCAGTTTTCATTCATATTTTTGACTCCATGCGAGTTCGATCGTTCAATCGAGATGTTTCCAATAGTTAATGCGAAATATTGACATGTTATGAGTGTAAACGAGGATTAAGAACTAAAAAGCATTGTAGACGCTCATTGGCGGCTTTATTGGCTTGAAAATATTATTTTGAATCAAAAGAAGATGAAGATATATCCTCCAACTATATTATATTAAAATATAAGTAGAATAACAAATAGATAATTGTTCATTTCATATTTGTTTCCATTACGATAGTTTCCGTTCACAAGTATTTGGTTTTACCTTTGCTCCGTATCATTTTCTAATTATCTTTACTCCATTTAAATTATTAGTTATTGTTTGATCCAACAATTTGCAAGTTATTTCTATGGGTGAGATTGAGTATGTTCTATGTGTTAACTGCATCATTGATCTGTTTGTGTTTGTGTGTAAATCCCGAATATATATTTCATTGTCAATAGATAGGGCTCGCATGTGTTAGATGGTACGAGAATTGATGAGAAACAAATGAAAATCATAGAGCAGAACGCCAAAATTATCAAATTATCATAATGTTATACGTCTGTGCGTCTACTATCATTCCGTGCCTTTTTAAACAAAATAAAGAAAGAGAAGAAAAAAAATATGTGGCTGATACAATTTGTAACAATTGTTCATGATAAAAAGCGAAGGATGTTTCCTCTATTTTGTTTTGTCCGTCATTGTAATAAGTATACAAAAATGACTAGATGAATGGAATCAGAGGCAAACACATAAAAATGGAAATTAATGCCGCATATCACAGTACATGATGTTGAGATAAAAAGACGAAAAGATTAAGATACAATTTTTTTTATTAAATCGAAAAATTATAAAGTAAATTTCATGTACTTGTCCTCATTGATTGTATGCAACACAAACTGATCCGCAATGAATTTCACCGCCAGTGAGAGTAGACATATTTTTATAGATTAATTTCAAACGTTGATCGACTACGAAATAAAATGTAATATGACAAAAAGTAATAAACGCAAAAAAAATATATAAAACATTGAAAATACAAAAAAAAATGAATAAATAAATGGATATACATGAAAAGAAACAAAAATATGTATGAATGAATAGGGAATTATGTGTCATTATTTTAAGAATGAGAAAATGGTGAACGTGAGATAACATTATATGTTAAGCGGTGAACGTAGAAAAAAAGGGAAAAATCTAAAAAAAGTCTAATACCAAAACAAAAAAAAAGAGGACGCTAAGCAAACAAGTAAGAATATGAGGTATACATACTATATAAGTGGTGCGGCGTAAGAATGGATTGAAGTCTAATATAAAGAAAACGAAAAACAAAAAAATAAATAAGAAAACAACAAGAATATTGTACTTTTTCGTGATTGTGGGTTTTTTTTTGTGTCTCTCAAAAATAATATGAGTGTATATAAGAAGAATTTATCCAATGCACCCCAAATTTAGCCTTAAGGAAAAATACTTTGTACATAATATACATAATATTAATAAATAGATATATGCATCTGGCTTAATAATGTTATTTTTCCTGTTGAATTGAATATCATAATTACTCATAGGGATAATGGATGGGAGAACAACAATACCATGTCAGCAGTTATGCAGTAATTCAGTTCAAATTTATTGGATAAGATACAACGTTTTAATATACATCTGTTTATGGTAACGCTGCAGTAGTCGACATCACTGTAATATTTTCTTCTCTTTAAAATGATATTTAATTACAATTATAATCACATGTGATCAAAACATGCAGTTGATGAATCGTGAATTTGTACAAAGAAAAAAATAATTTCTAGCACAGGAAATTTTATCTCTCACATTGTCATTTAACAGTGACGAAAATCAACTGAGATTTTCTTCACGCTGCTAAAATGAGAAAATGTTGTACATTGGACTCAACATTCCATTTGATTAAATAAAAACCTTAAAGATATGGAGGGAAATAAAAATCTTGTTCGCTTAGAATAACATTTTTCATAGCATGGACCAACGTTTTAACATGTGGTCAAATAATGGCAATATCTATATACATATAATTATAAACATGTAGAGTATCATTGAACAATCATTTTCTGTAGACGACTTTATCAGAATCGACTTCTTTTGATAAATCTCCCTTTAATTTTACTGTCGTGATAACATTTGTGACAGTACCAAACGGATTAGATATAGTCTGATTTATTTATTTTCCTTAGTGATTAAATATTAATTCAACGTTGACGATCAAGTACATGTGGGTCTGGATGATAGTTGTCTTTCTTTGCCGATCGTTTTTCAATATTCGTTATTGGATCATCAACATTGGGACTTTTATCATCATCATCACTTGCGGAGGACGATGATGATTCAAGAGGTAGGTCAATACCACGTGTAAGAAGACTCGTTATTTTTTCAACATCAACTGTATCGTCTTGTTCATGAATTTTTTTCAAGGCATTTGAAACGATACAAAGATCGCCACGGAGTTCACTGACCAATGCAGTTATTTTTTGTGCATCAGTGAGTATGTCGACTGATTGGGTGTATGGATTGTAACGTACACCAAATGGTCGTTGAATTTGATTGGCGAATGCACTGAAATCAATCATGAAATCATATTATACGATGCAGCTTTTCTTAAAACTTACAGAATGTGTAAACCATAAAAAATTGATCATTACCGCATTTTTTCTTTAGCTTCCTCAATACTGTCAGTGTAATAATACGCATTTTGAAAAGCTGTGATGATACATTCCTGTTTGACTGTGACTTCTGGTTCGAATCTTAATATTTTGTCTGTTGCTTCCATTGCATGACGCATTTCTGAAACTGATGAGAGTAATCCAGCACCATAGACACGAAGATTGCCATCTTGTTTGCACAATCCAAACTCAACAGTGAAGAAGTAAAGCTGAATCAACAACATCGAATTGCAATTAATTATAAATAAAACGATCATTCCATTATCACAACAATCGTTCACTCACTGTTGCCAATTTATTGATGTCCTCGTCAGATGCACCCAATGAAGCTAACCCAAGTTCTTGTGAGAATTGTGCAAAGCTTGGATTCGCTAGTAGCGGCATATGACCCAACAATTCATGGCAACAATCCCTGAAAAATTTTCAAATAATCAATTAATCGATTTGGTGTCAACAATGGATTGATAATTGATCATGTTATTGAATAAATTGTGACAATACGGTTCTGGTGTATAGAATGGATCAGATGAGTGGCGGATATACTGTGTACAATGGAATACTCGAAACGCCAATCCAGCAAGAAAATCACGAGGTGATAAATAGCCAGCTACAGGTCGGAGTTGGAATCCAGTCATGCCTAAAATTTGATAAAATGCGATATAAAAATATTTCCTTCCCCTTCACAGAATGAAAGGAAAGGTTTCGTCCATACTCACGTTTGAGGAATACTGAGACATCTTCCAGCTGTGGAATATTATTGTCTCTGTAACAATGACAACATAAATTCAACTTAGATGTCCATTGTATCACCAAGCAAAGCAGAATTCATTATTACCTATAACCACAGTATTTAACAAGCTTCGGCCAATTTTCCAGGTATTCTTTGCAGGCATGTTTGAGATAAAGTTGATGAAGTTCTCGAAAAACAATAGACCTGTAAGAGTGATGAAGATTAAAACTATCCTCTTAGAATATAATTCGAAGAATGAAATTTATTTTTTCTTTTCAAATACTACACTGAATGTGTGTAGAACTGATTGCGTCAATTGTCGAATATATCGTTCAATTTTCACAATTCGATTCCGTAGTGATCTACCAACGTCTCTAAACTTGAATGAGGGCAATTAGGTTGCATTGAGAGTGCGTCTTGAACTCGCGAAGCGAACAATTCGAACACGTAGACGCAATCGAAGCACAAACGAGTGACGAGGGCATTGGTAAATGTTCTGTATTATATATACGTATATATATGAGATCAATTGGTTTCATAGTGCGAGTAACACGACTGAAGAGGTGTCTGAGTCTACAGTGAAACTTGTTATTTGAAACAACGAAACAATCTCAGTAATAATAATACAATCAAGTCCTTGAAACCCGTTGATATATTTATAGAATTCGTTTTTTTTCTTCTTCTTGCTTCATTTTTACATTACTCACCAGGTTTTTATCTCTTCCTCAGTATACTGAACCTTGGGAATAGGTTGGCCACTAGAAAAATAATTGTGGGTCATGAGAGATATAAATGGAGAACTTTATGAGTTGTCAATGATCAGGCGCATTTAATGCTACTTCGTTATGCTTTTTAAGTTATGAATTATTGACACTCACTATCGATAATTGTTGGCGATATCGGCGAATCGTTCCCGTCGCTTGCGATACACTGGATCTTTGAAACCCTGGATGATGAAACAAGAGGAAGAAAGAAGTGTTATTTGACAGAGGTATGCATAAATTGAAATGGCGATCATTTTAGGTAGGTTGTAGGAAAACTCACTGGATGATCTGCATCTAATTCCGTTCCGTACATGAGGACATTTTGGGAGTCATCAAGATCAGCTATTTTTCTTGGGAACCATGGCATATCGACCTCGCTGAAGTCTTGAGGAATACAGTTGGATTGAGATTATGACAATGAATGAAAGTGGTCATTAGAAGTTGGTTAAATAATTGATCAATATTTTCATTGAAATTAAAATTGGTATTTACCAAAACTTGGTGCTGCTGACAATGGTGGAGCGTGAGCCGACGTTTCCATTTGTTCATATTGTGTTAAATTTATTGCTGCGACTTCTCGACTTAACATTCGCATCAATTGTTCCATTCTCTTTGGTTCACATTCAATATCAACAAGAATTTCGTATTCAGATCCGCGTCTTAAAGACTTTCTTGATTCAATGTGCACAACGTTAACACCCAGATCCTTTTCAACATGACAATATAACAATTGAATAAATAAACAGATGGTTAATATGATGACGAGTTTATTTGAGAGGGATTTATTTCACTAGTTATTGAATTGATTTTTGAGATTCGCTATTGATTACGAATAAATTTAATCGTTTGTTTAATAAATATTTTTGTTTTCTTCTCACAATGTAAAAATAAATGTCAGACTTTACAAATTGCGCTCTCTTTAGTTTTGCGACTGAGTTGGCCATGAAACATAGACACAATAATGTACAAGTTTCAAAGCATAGGATATATAGTCAGGTGTACACAATATTAAATGCCATTCTACATCATTGATTGGTGGAGATAAAAATATATATGCTAAACCCATATTTATGCAAGGATAATGGAATTTCTCTTCGTGACATAAATAATCCACAACTTAGACTTATTCAAAATGTTCAACTATTCTGCAGTGATTTTCCATTGTCATACAAAGTATAGCACATTAATTTCATTCATGAAAACGAACTATTGGAAATCAGACAATTGTTCAACTGTTTTTTTTAGTAAAAATTAAATGGAGATGTAAATGATGCAAAGTGGTTGTTGTATTATGATAATGACTGGAAGAATGTGGCATAACATGCGTACTTTGTGAGAATGAGAAAGTATCATCATCAGACTATTTTTATGGTACTTCAATGAAAAGAATTTCATGCTGGAGTTCGAGAGTTTGAAATTGATATTGAAGTAATCAGTTGTGTAATTTACTACACAGTATTACGTAATAACATTTTGAAATTTCTCTCAACAGCTTCGATCGTAGATCCCGAATCACGCAATGAATTATACAAAAAATGCAAATGTTTTCGGTATTTTATTCAAACACTGCGATAGCCATCAACAGTTACGAAATTTGAATGAATTTAATTTCGAATCTTTGATTGAGTAACTTGATGAGAAATGACGGATAGAAAATTATCAAGAAATTGATAAAGTTATGGAGTTATAAACGAAGATGAATTGTTTGATAATACAAATAAATTCTAACATCGTTCAGAGGAACAATACGCTGAGAATATCTGCATGATTTAACTGCTCAATTAATTTTCAACGACAACACATTTTTCTAAATCCTTTTTCGTTCAAATGTTTAAATATATTGATGAATTAGACATACTTGGAATACTTGTAGTGCACGAGCCAATCCACCAACTTGATTTTTTAATGAAAAGACCACCGATTTTTTAGTATCGGACTCCACAACTTTTTCAACCAGTGGAATCTGCACAGAATATTAATTCTTATAACAAAGAAAAAGAAATTCTTATTTTGATTGTATTATTGACTCTATTCTATTCATTTATGTATTCATGTATTTATTCATTCATTTTTTTTGTTATTTTCTTTTCTCAAAATTTACATCGCTTGATTTGTGAAGGGGGCTGCCTTGCTTCACGGTCCAATCTTTTTCCCTCCTATACAACCACATGCCAAGAAGTCCCTTTCCTGATCCACTCATATTTGTGAGAAGGAGAAATGACCGAAAATGTCGCACAGAACAATCACCAAAAATTTCAAACAAACGCGATATTTTCTTCAAACTCTTTTTCCTGTTGATGATAATTTTAGTTTTGAATCTGGTTCACACAATGAACTGAATCAAAGTATGTTCTGATAGTACGTATCAGTCACTCTTAAAGCCTTCAACCCTCCTCTCTTCATTCGTAAGATATATTCTCTATCCGATTGGTCCAAGTTGATGCCCACGGGGGTTGAACGAAGACGTTCTATTGGTGGGATTGAACAATTCATGGGGGTTGTATTTTTCTCTTTCATTTACAGTTACCAGTCAAGTGTTGGTTTATCCATTTCTTCGTTTCTGTATACGAACTGTTGAATATTCTATACGCAGTGACGTCAGTGGTGAAGTGTAATGGTGCGAAAGGAGTCAAAAGATAAATGAATGAATGGGACGATAAGATAAATAAATAAATAAA
>JABMBR010005664.1:0-14170 GCA_018881525.1 Meteorus sp. PSUC_FEM 10030008
ACATGTATGAACACACACATATATATAATATTTAATATTTATGATATTTAATATACATACGTCGGCTATTTACTACCGTATCATAAATTAATAATATCGAGATTATAGTGTTGTCTCTTGGTTTGTATCCCGTAGTCACGTTAAACGAATAAATTGAAATATCATCTAATGAACGGATATCATATAAATCAATTTGTCAGTGGTCGCAGTGAATATTGTCATTCGACTTCTTTTTCCAATTGAACGTTCACACAATCCAAAAAAAAATGTAGTAGTAAAGCGCTGAAGATTTTCTATTGGATTTTTCTGTGATACATGAATGGTCTGATCGTAGGATTGTGGAGCAACTTGATGAGGAATCGTTTGATAGACGCACGAGTCCGATTCATCGATTTTTATGATTCTTAGCAGTATTTTCCTGAATAATACATACGAAGATAAATTAACATCCCGTATGAGACGTTTGAATTCAAAAACTGAGTGATAATGAGATGATATAAAGTGAAGGATTTTTCAATCATTTTTGTGTATAATTTTTCGAGATTTCATTGTTCCATGAAAGTTATCAGTTAGTACAACTCATGCACTTTCATACAATTCAAAAAATTCGATAACGTGATGACTTGTTGAATAGCGAAATTAAATTTCGTTAATCATGGGCCGGTAGGGGTAGGGGGGGGGGATAGTTGAAGCAAATGAGGGGATCGATAATCCACATTGTTGAACGTAACCACATTCGTCATACTATCCATCAGACAGGTGAGTAGGTACTTGCATGTTCCTCTTCGAAATCATGAAATCTTTTTCCTATTCTTTTCTTGCATAGAAAATGAAAACACTTGGTGTGACTATACTGAGTTCATCGATCGTATTTTTCTCAATGTACTTTTTCGAATCGACTTCCACCTCATTGTTACACAAAGACGTTCTTCAGTCATTAGCGTTTCAAAGCGAGAAGCCCAATGTCACAAATGATGGATTTGATATTAAGATGATGCATTATCCAGAAACCATAATCTAATGAAGAAACGTGAGCAAGTATAAATCTGTAATGTGTATGAGTGATATATGCAAATGGCTGAAATTTGCTTTCTCAGAGTTCGTATATATTGGCGGGAAGATTTGATAACATAATATTCATACAGATGGCGACATTAAATTTTCGGCCTTGCAATTGAACTAAATTTTAATATGGCGTCAGCTATGGATATTGATGATGAAGAGATTGATTTACCCACTTCCAGTAGTGGGAAAGGCGATAAAAAACGTTTTGAAGTCAAAAAAGTGAGTAACAATATGGTACTTATAACTGTTTCATTACTTCTATTTGGTAGTGAAAGTTTGATTTCATGAGCTGCAAATATTCTAACCTCACACATGCTTTGTCATGGTCTACCACTTTAATGGTTAGAAACAGAAACATCAAAACTAGAGTTTGCGAGCACGGTATTGAATCAATCTCATTCCGATGTTTTTCAAGTCAATTAATCTTTGGAGAAATAGCTCTATAAGCTTATATCTTCGTTAATGTCAATATATCTACATTGCTATTTTGTAATGATTGTTTGTATCATTAATATTCTCGCTCATATTTCTCTAGGTTTTAGATGGGCAACTTTCACTAAACGAGAATATATATATCCTATCATAATTCCATCTCATCACGAATGAAAAATATATTCAAATATTAGGTACTTCTCAAAATATAAAAAGGTGATTGTAAGAATCATTGGCAGAATTGCACTTTGAAAGGAAAGAATTCAGTCACAATAACAATATCGATTTGGAGTTCAATTATTGATTCATAGGATTGATCACGAATTCGAACTGATTTTCAACTTGAAAATAGTAACTGAAATGCGGTGTTTTCCGGAAGTGATAAGGCTACGGTGTAATGTTTTGCTATTATTTCCCAGAGTATGTTGTACGGGCCATCAGTCCATCCAAGAATCTGACTTGATTTTCATTATAATTTATACATATTCCATTTCATCGAATTATTTCAATCGTAGATGCAAGTCCTACGCGATATGTGCAATGCACGAACTTTTCTTCTTCCTATTTCAAACGAGAAAATATGTGAGAGGTTGAAAGTGCAAATATCTCGTACTCGTTTTTCCTTTTCTATGAAGTCAATTTTTCGACATTCATATTATTCTCATGCATTATAATCTGACGATTGAACATGGATGTTTCCCATTCATAGCGTCACTGTTACATGAATTCTCTTTTCAGTAATCAAAATTATTGTCATATTAATTTTATTGATGGAAAGCTTTTTCTGTTCTGTTTCAGTGGAATGCTGTTGCACTCTGGGCATGGGGTATGATAATTTCCATTCGATTATATTCCAATGCGTCTAATCAATATCCTTCGCACTATACGAATCCGTATATGAGGATTAACGCTAGTCATTCGTTTCTGGCGTTATCACGAAAATATCTTTCCATAATTCAACACACGAATTTGAAGCAATTTGAATTCGGTGTGAGCTTCTATCATGACTACTGAACTATTCGGAAAAAATTATGCGTCGTACAAGATTCGGATTCATTTAATCATTTTTCCCAACTGATTTGACTGAATATAAACTCAATTGTCATTTAAGATCTAATCTATACCACGTCATTCGCGGGTTGTATAGAGTTGAAAAAGGCGGACGTATTTTCAAAGTCTTATGTCCATCATTTCTCCACAATAGCACAAGTCATCAAAAAACAATCGGTACTGAAACTACGTTTCACGTATCGTTCGCTTTCGGAATGTATGTTGTCGAACAATGAGATTGAAGGCAAACGAATTCTCATTTCTGTAATGAAAACATTCTTCAATGTTTTCATGACGGGATCAGCAGAATGGTGTTTCCGCTTATCCTGCCACCTTTTGGCATAACAGAGACGATGTTTTGAATTATGCAGATTGTAATCTCATTCGATGTGTATTTACAGATATTGTTGTGGACAACTGTGCTATCTGCAGAAATCACATAATGGACTTGTGTATAGAATGCCAAGCAAACCAGGCATCAGCAACAAGTGAAGAATGTACGGTAGCGTGGGGCGTTTGTAATGTATGTTTAAAATTTCCACGAGCAAATATAGTTTTCATCGATTCATTATCATGTTTTCTGATCTCGGAACTTGTTTCTATTTTACTCCTCAATAGCATGCGTTTCATTTTCATTGTATTTCTCGATGGCTGAAGACTCGTCAAGTATGTCCCCTCGACAATCGTGAATGGGAATTTCAAAAGTAAGTCTTTGAAAATATTGACGATTGCGAAGATTTATAGGTTATCATCAGAGTCACAGCATTAATTTCATGATATTTTTTCTCCAGGTATGGTCACTAGTCCAGTATTCTATGAATTATTCAACTCTACTTCGACATCTATTATGAGATATTACATAAAATTGGAATTGAGATACAAGACCGTGGTCTCATTGATGAACAATTCACTATAATGTAATTTCGTATCTACTGCAATCACTTTTATTATTTCTGGGAATCATTCCATTCATCCAGAGTAATGATATTCATTCAACTCGAAGCTTGTCATGTTCTAATAAAAAAAAGTTGTTCAATTTAAAATGAATTGTATCAAATCATGAATTTATTGAGAGTTATAATATCGGATCGTGGTGATCTAATGTGTCGGCTTGAAGTTAAGATTTGATTGAACTCGTGATCATTTATGAGATTTCCAGGGACTAGGAGTTCGATCTAGTTGTACTCCCAAGAGGTCTGTTAACATGAATTTGGAATTGGAGCTAACAATAATGTGATCAATATCTTCATTCTTGGTATGCTGCTGTCTGCATGAAATTGTTGCATGGTGAATAATGATCTGTATGGAAGATTTGAGATGGGATATGATGTAGTGTAACCAGTGCATTGATGATTTCTCGAAGCCAAACTCGGAGAAATATTCATCTCATCTATGGTGTTCAAGAGAAATTTTCCCAGAATTTTTGGAAAATTATTCGTAATGGAAGGTTTATAAATTGTGTATGACATAATTAGTCAGAAGAGAGTTAGGCTTCCGGAGAATATTCTTCATGAAAGTAATCAAATTTATCCTCAACTATTGGGCTCTGTATTATCTTTTCACCGTCATCATCTATTGTCGAATATTTATCTCACGCATTGGTCCATCAAACTTTGCTTAATTATAGTTTTCTACATTACAGCTTTGATGATACAAAGAAAATCCTGGAGGGAACACAGTCGTTGCGTCCCACATTTGGGAACGCGTGAGATGTGTCGGGAATTTCTCAAAATAAATCCACATGTTGATGTTGTGTAGATTATTTTCGAGACATGATTAGTAGTTTCATTGAAAATTAGTAACAGAGTGTAGAAAAAAAGTTAGAGCAAAAGTTTGGTACATCATTGTATTAATTCAAGTAGAAGTCTTCAACAACACTCCAATAACACTTGAGAATTGAAGAGGATTATACAGTCCTAGATATGTCTCTCAAATTCATTGATCTGAACACGAGGTGACTGAATTATTCTCGAATTCTTTCAGCAGTCATGGTTTTAAAGATTGCACATGATTGGTAAATTTATTGAATCAATTAATTTCTATCAGACATATTTCTTCAATTCTAGCCATTCATTGTCAAGCGTGCCATATTAATTTGCACAGATCATCACATCGATTTGGTTTCGACGGCTCTTGATATGAACACAGTAAAAATTATATTTCTGGAAACTAATTGGTGACGTGAGAACTCTCATCACACTTCAACCACACTGAAAGTTTAAGCCTGATATTCATTATACAGGTATTTCACATTTCTCTTGCTTCATTTCCAAGGTCATTATATATCTGATTAGAATATAAAAAATCGTTCATTTTCATTGCATCCGGAAATTGCACTGTAAATTGGTTTTTGGAGCTAGAATATGAATTATGTCACCTTGATACATTTCACAAGAAAATCCAATAAGGAAGAGTTATACGAAGGTGGTGACATAGAGATCGCAAATATCTGATGTTTGAACAACCGATACAGATCGAAAAGTAGAGATTCTTCAGGCTCTGCGTATCATAATGTCACTCGACGCAGTTTTCAAATAATCAGTTTATGCATTTGGTCGATCATTTGAAATGTTAATCCGGGTACGGTCACTTCATTCATTTTATTCAGTCTCTCGGACTATTTAATATTTCAAATGACAGGATTATCAAGATAACAAAATGTGATTGGCCTTAGAATTTGATGGTGATGGTTTGGAAATAATTATGAATATTCAAAGATTTTGTCAACTGCAGTTCGACGTTACATGCATGGTTACTGGAAGAAATTGCAAGAGAGTAGTGAAAATCATCAGTGGAGGCGTTATCGACTGTCGCTTACAATAAAACGCGCTGTTGGCGATCGATAGATGTTTTGGGAGGTAATGTTTTATCATTCACTATTCTGTAGAACATGTGTGTGACAGTAATAGTGTATATATCATTGATATGTGCAGAGCATACATACTGGGTATCAATATCACCCAAAACATTTAACAATGATCAATAGTTCCGGACGAAATGCTTAGAATTTTTGTCTCAGTTCGAGATCATAAATGTAACAATTCAATACAGACATTTTCTAAGATGGAAAAAATCAATTATTGTTGTGTAATGACTTCGTTCATTCTAATGAATGGAGACAAATTATATATGAAAACTTTGAAATTCAACAGAAACAATTGTTCTGGACATAACGTATTAGCCTGCGAATGAAAAATAACTTTGTTGAGTTAAATAATTTTTTATTAGTTGAAGTAGGTGAGTTTTGTGCTTTCAAAACAAGAACTAGGTCGTTCCAATGTTTTTTTTTCCACAATCTTACCTCCATAGTGGGAGATAACATTTTGCCAATAGGACATAGTTATTTTTGTTTTGATGCATAGTTGAATGATATATTTGCGTAGGGATACTCATGTTTTAATTTAGCGACAAGATAAAAACGAATCCGCCGTTCAACCCTTAAAGTTTAAGAATGAAAAGTGGAAAATATGTAGGGTGTTGGCAACGTCGTTGGATAATAATCGGTACAGTACCATGAACGCTTCATTTCCGCAGGAAATCGAGCACCACACTAGTCTTACTTCTATCCCATCATGAACTCATTTCTTATCATCTGTACATTTACTGTTACGTTGATTCTTGAATCAGTTCCATAAATCACATGTTCTATAGATTGACACAATCGTCAAATTTTACTTAGTCAAGTTACTCATAGTCTACGTAACAGCGTGGTTTACCACATTGAACCATAAATATTATTTCATACTACCTCGATATTGTGCCAATAATTTTCCAGATTTTCCAAGCGTACCACATTGACATGTTGTATTATTTAAAGGGCATTTTCGCGTTGCTTGCATGACAGGATTGGAAGAGGCCATCCATTATCGTTGGCTTCGATAAATCCGCAAGGCAGTGCACGCGGGTCCCTGCTGTGTTTGGCGGATATATCAAGGATTCTTTTCCTCGATGGTGGCCGTTGTCTGCTGCGTGCCTTATCCATTTGCTCGTTTTTATATACCAAAGACCATTTCTTGAGGACGTGCATGGAACGCCTCAAATGTTCATGAGCCTATTCTCCTTTTAGTAATTCCGTTTTCTTATCTCCTATTTCCATTTATTATTGCTATTATTATCATTACTAGAATTTTTTGTCTGTAATCGTTACATTTTCATACCTATTCAGGTATTATTACATAATGAAATTTGGTCACTTCACTTTCATTTCTCCTTTCTTTCCACGGAGTATTTTTCGAGAGACAATTTCGCAGAAATCGGAAAAGTTTGTGGTTCAATTGTACAGATTTTGGCAAAGAAAGCTGAAATTGAGGTTTCGAAATTAAAGTTGCCTGCTCGATAATTGGTATCTCATGATTTAGTTGTAGAGACTACACTTTATGTTCTAGAGTACAGGTATGATGATAAATATGTCTCCAAAATAATGCTACCTATCACCTATAATCAACACATTCATTTTGTATTATATGAATACTGTAAGCCTACATAATGAAGTATCACAGAAATCAAATTCGTTAGTTGCAAGTCGTTGATATGATAGTTTTGAGGTCACAAGAATTCTCTGGGAAGGTAATTGGAATTGTATGATACGCCATAAAGATATCACAACTTGTGTTTAGAGAATTGTAATCCGTTGTTCGCATAATTTACCAACATCAGATTTATTTCTCATTTCTGAGGTTAGAAACAGTGAAACGTAATCGAAATAAGTTCATTGCGGAATGAAGTCACCTCAACTTTGGGTATTTTTCATGTAGGTACGAAACATTGACTAACTAACGAAGATTGCTCATTAGATGAAACGAAAAAAATTTTTGCAGGAATAAGTGGCAGTCCCAGAAAATATTGAATTTTCTTGGTTGCAACACCAAGTTTTCTTTTCTGTCTTATTCGAACTTTTTGTATAATTTGTCTTAGATTTTCGGAGTGATTTTGAAATCGGTATTTCCAAGTTATCTACATAAGATGTTCGAAGTCAATTGTTGCGGTGATGCTGAGTACACAAAATAATGTTTTCACCATAGTATAGAGGACGATCCCAAATTGACGATGAAGGGGTCTGCGAACACACTTTATAGGTGAATTCAACTATTATTCAATAAATCATGAGTCTTGGCATGACCCTTCTGACTGGACCATGTTGGCTGCCTGACCGAGCAACAGCAACAAAGGGTCACCGTGAGAGTCCTTCAATGTCTACCGAACGAGCAAAGCACTCTGACCAATTCCCACTCATGGTTCACTCTCTCGTGTCTCATTTCTGCTCAGCCCTCCTTCTATCCTCCGTTAGGTTTGGTTGTCTCTCCTTGTGAACTTCTCCACTTCTCTTCATCTCCTCTAACATTGTATTGGGATATACTATGTTTTTGTCGGTTTGCGTGGTAACAACACCCACACTTGGTATAACGTGATTGCCACCTGAATGTGTTTACACATAAACCGTGTCAAACAGATGGTGCGCACAACTCCTGTTTGATACGATGTGACCATCATCTATATTGGCTATACCGACGAATAGTTCACAAGTCTATCAGTTGCATCAACATGTCATGTCACTTTAACCAAATTTTTCACGTCACATCGTCTTTGACAGATATGTGTGATATTTTTTTTGAGTGAAATATCATTCGAACATTCAGAAAAGATTGTTGGATCCCTATCCCTTATGTGACGTCATTGCAACGCTCATCATATTTCAACCCGAAAATAAATCAGGTGAAAAGCATGTCTGCATTGTTCATCTGGATAATTAAATGTAAACCACATCATTGACAACACATGAAAAGAGACATTGATGTTACCATCGATTGCTAATTAGGAAACATTATACGCACATTGCTGCGATGTAAATGTTGGATGTATTTTGTCCAATTTATGACATAGTCAAATGGTAACTTAGTGAACTTTTGTAACCTTATTTTACATATTATTGACAAACTACTCACACCTCGATTTACTTAAGGCTGATTGTCGATATCTACAGTTCTCAATGAATCTTGAATCACGCAAATGAAAGAAATTATCGCAGAATAGACATCAATATATGGAGATTCCTATTGGAAATTTGTCACGACGTTGTTATTAAGATAGTCATTATGTTGAATGATATAATAGCGTCTCATCGTGCTGTACCATATTGTTCATGTGTTAATCAACATAAGAAATTCTTTACATTGGAATGATCCATGAATGCAAGTACGCATGCCAAATCATAGGAAATCTTCTCCGATGAAATGTAGGTATTCGCTGGAACGGAAAACGTATAATGCAACTTGTACCAACGAAACCGCGGGTATCGTTTCTCCTCTCGTATAATCATAAATATGAAATTCCGAAAGATGAGTGTATTGTAATAAACTTATCACAACAGTCCGATATCTTGGCGCTGACACGAATTTGCACTAATATTGAATATCATTTCATTCCAAAACTATAGAAATAAGTTCAATATCATTATCATCATTATTATTATTTCATTTTTACAAAAGATGCCTTTAATTGTCCTGATATGAATATCCAATTCTTTCTCATGGTTTTTATGTCGTACAAAACATGTATATCCCATACCATTATCTACTGTGTATTTCGCGATGCAGTGTTTCAACTTCTGCTTCTACTGAATATATTATCGATTTTCACAAATATCATCAGAATTATACGTTCGGATGAGTTAAATAACATGAGTTCAATGACAAATCTAGCCAAACATAAGAAAAAATATGATATATTTCATTTCCATTCATAAATCTTGAATGAATCAATGACAAATGGCAAATTTAGATGGAAGTCCAGTGTCAATATTGATGTGAAATAAGTGAGTGAATGACCAGGAAAAAACGATTGCACAGCTCCAGAATCATTTGCACTGAGAATGCAGTGCAGTTTACCGATTGAATACGTGGCCCGAATGAACATTATAAGACTTTCTAGAAAAATAAAAATTTTTCATTACGAGTAATAGCTCGCGGTATCTCCAATGTTTGGAATCATAGAATGCCAAGGCATATTTGGAGTTATACTAACCTGTAAGCCTTCCAATGAAACTGAATTTGAAGAATAGACTGTACTTTCGTTACATAATTATCAATTCGGTGTTGATGGTATACTGGATGGTTTGTATTTGTAACAACTTTTCCAAACCTCGAATAGACATATTGCTGAATGGAAGCGGAAAAAAATTGCAAGTGGCATTGACACATGAGTGATTATTGTCCACGCCCATACACCAAAAAACCTTAAGTGGTCAGGTCTCACGTCAGCTCTTGATTTTTCTAATGTATTGACCGTCCAAAGTGCGATATTGACCACTATCAGAAATGTAATCAACTCTTTTCCTGGTTTCGCTACTGATGATGAACGCCTTCGCCAAGCAATCTGCAATTGTTATTTTGTATATCCGATTCACAGATAAAGTATTTTCTGCTTTTATCTCAATTCGTTTCATCTGTCACCATTGATTTATTTATAGTGCATTCACAAACCTTTACAAGCAACGTTTGACTGGTGCTCTGAATTAATGCAATGAAGTCAGTGGCTAGCGACAATCCCCATGTTGGACCCATCGTCAGTATTCCACCAACTGCACCAAATAGACAATGAAGATAAACGCCCGCTTGTGCAGCTGCCAATAAAGTCGAGTCTAGATGAGGTGCAGGCTTTGTATTTTTCAATTCCAAACGACGTAACTTGAATGCACAACTCACTGACGCAATTGCTCCTTGATGGAAATTGAATTTTACAGGTAATACAGAAATTTAATTATCTCTTTCACTTCAGTTATATGATAATTCTCCGTAATCGGGGCGCCACTCGACTTTGTTACGCGCAATTCTTTACTTTTATTCCCGAGTATTTTCCAAATTAATAAATTTGAAAATAAGCTCAATTCATAATAGTTGAAATTCAACCGCTCCATGTTATGAGGTAACCTCAAGAGGTCCAATTCTACTAAATCAATTCAACTAAGGTTTTCACGAACTTTTAAATGAAGTTATGTTCCATACTGATAATATTTCTGTCATTGGTACACTGACAATTTAATCCCATTGAACTTTGAATGTGGTGCAGAAAATTGATGACCTATTACTATTATTGGGTATCGAGAATAATTATTATCGTTTTGTATATACTAAGACGATCTCGTTTTTAATGGAGCAGTGTTAACTACGTGGAATTCCTCACAGTTGAAAATTGTTAAATGTTGTTGCACTTTCGATTACCAAAGAACCGAATTGTTCTTCGTGAGATGTGGGAAAATGCGAAGCCCGATTCTACTCTGGTTTTTCACACCCATGTGTATATATTATTGTTGCATTTGTTGATGGAAATTTCAAGGTTTTGTTCTCGAGAGATATTCGGATTAATCAATTTTGACAAGATAAAATATTTTTTTGTACACGTTTTTTAACTTATGTTAGATATGGCAGGGAATGAATTTTGCTTAAACTCGACGATATTATATTCCTTACGGAATGTGATGGTGTCTTTTCAGACTACTGACATGTTTCGATTAATTCAAGGATCTTGTACAGCAGTCAGGTTACTACATCTTCACATTCGCTATCCTTAGAAATTTTCGGACGCTAATTTCACACCCAAATTATTTCCGAAATGAACATTTGAAACGTTATTGGTGTGTGAGCATGACTTCGAAATATTTCGTATGAACATATTGTTTAGAAGTATTGTTGAAGAGGGACAAAGTTTCAACGGGCAGAAATATCATCAGATTGTGTGGAAAGCGTTAAAACATTCCATGATTTGTTTCGTATCAGTACCCTCATTTCGAATAATTATCATCATTTTTTGTAATGACTCAATAATCTCACCTGCTATTAAAATTGCCGTTTCCAATGCAGTCACCTGTTCTATTGCCATCATTGGCTTAGATTCTTTTAGTACGAAAAACATTATCAGGCTAAGTACTGTTGCAGCTATCACCAAAATACCACCGAATAATCCTTTGTGTGCATTACTACAGTCGATGCTTAGTTGATGCAATGATCTCATTGGGCCATCGCTTTTTACTGCGACCATTTTATCGATACGTTTCCACATTTCAAAGAGTATAACAGCACAAATGAGACTGAATTCTATCGTGCAAGGGAAGAGAAATGGACTGGCATCTGTCAATAGAGTCTTCAATATGCCTTCCTCACTCAATTCGTGACCATGCAACTCCAGCTGGGCAATTTCATGTCGAGTTTCTTCTACCAGAGCCTGCATTATAATCAGACGAGAATACGATTTAATGAATTTCATGAGAAATGCAGAGTCCGTGAGCAGAATGAAATGTTTAATTAGATAAGGATTTGGTCAAGATGAAAAAGAAAAAATGTTGCAGTGAGGAAATATTTTTCATTGATTACAATTATGAATAAAAAATTGGAACGAGTTCGAATGAATGGATGTTCAAGATCAGTGAACCCAGAATACTTCCTTGGTCTCTCTTAATGGACTGTGCAGGTTGAGGAATGATTGATAGGCACATCCCTTGAGCGTAGCTGAGAAATTTCGCGATTAACACGAGGTGCGTTGAAAGCAAGACAATTCATTCTAACATGCATGTCGAACAAAAAGTTGACGTCGATTTTTCTGGTGTTGATTTATAATGAATTTTGTGTTGATGTAAACATAAAGTATTCCAATCGATAGTTGATAATTTCTATTGTGCACATTGACGTAATACCGGACCATAAACTGCGATGGAAGAATGAGGGATCAAAATGAGGACTTGTCGGGCAGATCTCGGCATACTTCTGATCTGTATTTTAATTTAATGAGGTAAGAAATGACCTTCGAGTACACACTTACATCCTTAGATTGGAGATTCCAATGAACATACGCTTAATGCCATTCTCAAACGAGTTATGAAAAACTTACGGATGAAACAGCTATTACGACGCTATGAAATGTGGATTTTTATGGTTAACGATGAATAATTGAGAGATTCAGTGAAAATGTAATATTTATCGAATTTGATTCAATCTCATAGATTTGAAAGGTATCACGATATACCAGAGTATAGTGGTCATATGGAAAGTATATGATTGCACTTCTCGAGGGACAATCTGGTCATTATAGAGGATTTTTAAGTATGATAATTTTTGGCAGGAAAAGACTCCCTTCGAAACTATCAAAAACTCACACAAAAGTTGTGGTAAGTATTTGTCACCTGCCGATGACAGTTCATTTGACTTTGGCATTTTTAAGGAACAATGGACATTCATTACATTTTTTCAACAGTAGGATTTCGTAGTTGATATTGTGAATGCTCAATTTTCTCTATTACTCATGCTTGTTCATGCTTATCCTTTCTTCAGAGAATTGTTCATTCCATCATCAAAATCTTCCTTATCATCTAAAATCAATAGAGCAAAAAAAGAGCATACCTGTATCCATTCGCACAGATTCGTGGCAATCATATGCATGAGGCCTAACTTCGCTAGTGCTCCGTGGCGTGCGAGCTCAAGGTCCTTGCTATTCAGAAATATGAAGTGCATTTGGGCAGTTACCAAGAGAAGTCGCGCACTAGGTGTAATAGCCCTGAATGGTCCAGCAGATGCTATTTCCGCACCGATTTGCAGTCCAGTAAATACTAATGAGCCTGCCCCGAAGCCAATGGCGCCCAAGCGCAAGCAGAAGCTCCCGTATTGTTGCCCCTGCTGCAGAAATATTGTTATCGTTTGTACTTTTTCTATTTCATTCCCTTATAGTGTATTTACACTTCTTGTTTTTCAGCCGTTGGACAATTATCGGTACTTTAAATTGCCAGCATAACGCTTTCGCTTCGAGTTTCCCGGTGTGCTTCAAGTATATAAAAGCGATTTCTAGGGAATCGTAACATAATACTTTCAAACGGATCGTTCCCTCAATTGATTCCGGAGAAACTTTTGTTAATGTTCCCTCTACAAAATACCCATAACAGATCATTACCATTTGATTTTTTCTCTGTGGTGCAGTTAACTTCTAGATATCTATACCCATGATTTTCCAGTATTCAGCTGTGTTCGGTGCAACAAAATTAAAAACACGCAATCATGTCAGCATTTTCGAACTGATTTCTATTTCATGTCAACTCATTTTACCACCTCATGTCATAGATCCGTTCATGTTTATGATTCCCTACTTATGTGATGCGTTCTGCTCATCGTAATTTGTGTTTTCATATACTGTACAGTCTGACGCATTTTCAATTTTCTGATTGTTGTTTCTCACGCAAAAATCTCATGTGCATGTCGATAATTATTAGTAATTAAGGAGGAGAAGAATCTGATACCAGTGCTTCAGATGTCGAATCTCATTATAAAATTTGTTTAAATGAGAAAAATATTGTTTATATGGGCAAATCCTTCTCAGGTGATTTTCCAATGTTTGTCAATTCAATTTGCGAGGGCAGTTAGCCACTCATTGGGTTCTAAATACACGGAGAAAAAATTAATGTAAAAATTACTGTGATAACATAGTAATCCAGGACTATACTTTCAATACCTCCACTTTTATATTTGTATATCCCAAAAATTATAACTTACTCATGATTTTTTACAATTGAAACATAGTAATTCTTACAAATGATCCCTGTAATAAATAGCAAAAATGAATTTTACAATGTGACATATGAATCATT
>JABMBR010005665.1:0-14162 GCA_018881525.1 Meteorus sp. PSUC_FEM 10030008
ATATATATATATATGTGTGTATTGCATCAGTTGAAAAAGTTTAGTCTTTACTCGTTTACTGATTGCGACGTTTGTATCCAGATTTATACACCAGGATTTTCCATCTCACGTAGAACGAGTGGTTTGTGTATATATACTCACGTTTAAAATTCTCGTCAAGAACTTGGTAAGGTGTGAGAAACCACTTCTCAACTCTGCGTCATATATATACATAAAAATTTACGTGCGTGTGTGTGTAACCAAATATCGGGGCAGAATGGGCCTGGTTTTTAGTACTTTTGTACTTTCTGTACATCAGGTTTGTTTTTCCTCTATGTACATACGTACCAATGTATATTTCCATGATTATTCAGAGTTTTCATTATTACTGAATAAACTTTTCAAGCATGAATATAGATGTAATGGAACACGGAATACGATGTCGGGTAATATATATCGAATCTATGACGTGCACAATATTAAATAAAAAATTAATAGACTGAAAATAGTGAAATTGGAGAGAGTAAAGTGAGAAAATATAGCGGAATAGATTTGAGCGAAATTGATAGTGAGACTCGACAATGAGTAGGCGTAGAGGACTGAAACATGAAGAGCGATTGACGGTATATGAGTGAATGAGTTGAAACACCCGAAGCCCCACGCTATATGCTCAATAATATCTGACACGGTGATCACCGCACGGTTGTCGCCAGGATTTCACATGTTGCACAGAGTAAATCGGGGCGTGAACATTGCGATAAACACTGTGAAAACCCGGGACAACTCATTGGTATAAGTTTTACACCATCATACACATTATATGTAAAACTACACAAATTGTGCCTATGTTTGTGCACAAGTTGGGAAAGAAGAAAAGAGGAAAAAGAAAATGAAAAAGTTGGAGCAGGAAGTTTGAGCTTTCTGGTATGTATATAGGTGGTCATTTAATGCGTCAGAATTTGTAGAATAAGAATAAAAATAACCGGGAATAACGTAAAAAGTAGGACTAAGAAGTGAGTATCGAGAAGAGATGGCGGTGATGTTTCTGTGTATTATTGCAATTCGAATTGAGAGAAGATTACCCAAGGAGAATGTGGAAACGTGTATTATCTTCCGCCCCGAGAACACTTTTATTGTCCCAAAAAAGTTATGTATTTCGTGTTTTTTCTTTTTTCATTTGTTTCTCCGCCCCATTTATTTTTCTTAATTATTATTTTTATTTCCTGTTTATCCATCATTTTGGTCAGTTTATTATTTTTCTCTATTATCTTTTCTCCGCTTGATATTTTTCCTCACTCTCTGGAGCGTGTCGCTGCGCTTACCGCAACGGTGGATAGGCTTACAGGCCGCAAAGTGAAATGGTGAGAAGACGAGTGAAAGCGAGAAGGAGGAATAAAATGGGACACGAGTATAGACACGAGCAAATGTAATGTGCCTGAGCACAGCGCGCGGTGTGGCCTCTAAAAATAAATGTGTTGTTTATTCACAAGTAAACCGGATGCCGGTGTTTGCTTTGGAGCAAATTGTTTTGTTCGGTTTTTTGTGCGCCAACACGAAGCGAGAAATGCTTATGACCAAGACGATGAATACCTTCAAATTATGTATCAGACTTCTTTAATTCTCCTCACGCTTTTAATTTCCCTTTTCCTCACTTATACTTTACTCTTTCAACACCATGTCTCATACTGATAAATTATATTCAAATTATATACACCTATAGTCTATACGTATATGAATCGCAGAACAAAAGTGTTTACCAGATAAAAAAAAATCATAAGAGCATATCGATTTCGCGATAGACACTTGTTCAAACATTATTTAGACGCAATTTTGTAAATTATCAGCGTTGACACGTGTTCTATACTTGAACATGCGTCATATTTTATTGAAGATTTTGAAATACTAATCGTTGTTGTTTCAGTCGGTACAATTAATTATTGGAAACATTATATACGTTAATTGTTTCCTCAGAACTTTAGACTTAAACACGCTCAACAACATGGAGTTTCTCATTTCATTTCCAAGACATATCTTTTCTTACTCTGACTAAGATTCGGCTAATTTAGTTAAGAGGTTCGAGAACAACCATTCCTAGATAGCCGTTTTCTCTCCTCGAGATTTCGAGGTGACTGAAGGGTGCAAGTATACGCAGAGAGGAACGCCACTTGCTGTTAATCTTGATTTAATCCTTGACAAGCACTTAAGCCCCCGCTTCCCTCCCTCTTTTAACTACCATTAAATCGTTCTCTCACTTCAGTTACGCCTGACACTACTCATCTCACGTGTATAAACCCTATCGCCATCACTAAATTCATTTGACGACAATATTGAAATTCGGTGTTGCTTAGAATTTTTCAAAGCTTGTTGTTTTCACGAAGAAGAAATAATGAGAATAATGATACTGCAACATAGCGCAAAGTCAGCGATTCCCATCATCGTCTCTATATTTTTTCCTTCGCACGTGTCTACTATGAATGCGTGCGATAAGTCTGTAGGAGGGCGTCTTGGAGACATGAAACAAAAAGAGAGACAGCGAGGGTGAAAGGCCAAAGCAAAACAGAAAGACGAAAGGAGATAGCACGGAGAAAGTTTTTGTATTTATGCGCTCAAGGCAAAGCGAACGAGAACATAAGAATAGTAGGGAAGGATATAAGGGAGACAGAGACCTTGAAGTATCATATTTAATTTTTATTATATCAGCTGTATGCATTGGGGTGAATAAGGGGGGTGAATAAGGGAGGTGAATAAGGGAGGTGAATAAGGGGGTGGTAGTTTCAACGGACCAGGACTCAATGTTTTATATATATTCATGTATATATATGTATATATACAACAGGCGACTGAGAATGTTGGAAGGGTGTATGTAAATACAGCGTGATACATTGGACACTCGCTTATAAACACCCCATTTTTATTCGTACCGCGTCTTTCGCCAAAACCCAACCCCCCTTTTCGTGTGCGTTCCACACGATCATTTTTATGTTTGTGATACACACCTATTATTTAACTTGCTGTGTATAAATATTATTTTCTTGATAATAAATTTCATCATTGTCCGCTTGTGTTCCCGCACAGTAGTTATTCCACAAAAATTCACATGAGAAAACCATTCACTCGTTTATACGACTTTTCATCAAGCAAAGCATTTTATTTTCCAATTTTCTCTTCATATCTCGCCTTCTTCTCTTATCTATTGTTTGATACGAATACTGTATTGCAAAATGGGGAATGCATTGAATTGGGAGAGAAAGAAGTCAATTGGTATTCCACGAAAATTCGTCTGAAAAAATGTGAAATTGAATTTGAATATGGGTTCACACGCACAGCCGCAAACTCACGACGTCCTATCATTGATTGACGCTGATTTGGGTTTCTCCCCGTCTCCGGATCTTCTCTTTATGCAAATATACATGTATATATATATACACTTGAAGTGACCTGATCTTCATCGTATGTGATACTCGTCACCACTCTGACCTTCTCGTACATATAGAATAATATTCACGCCCATGGTCAATTGGAAACAGAAAATTCTGCATAGACCTATCCAAATATTCTTCGACAACTCTTCGCTCCTCTACGTCATCATGAAAAATGCCAAACTATTTTCATCGATTCATTCTTATCAAGTTTTCGCTTGAGATGAATATCGTGTTGAGTCGAACGCGGTTTATTTTTCATTTTATGGGCGGCTCTGCATCAATAACCCCCACCTCATCACTCATTTTCTCATACTCTCACTCATGCGTTTTATTCCCCTGTTTATATATTTTTGCGACATATTAGCATTTTTTCGTTGTTTAAAACTAAAATATATGCGGCAATGTGGCGTGGGGGTTAAGAAATAGGGGTCGTGAAGTGAGTGCCCGGGCCATAGCAAGACGTGCTTCCAACTGTACTGAGAAAGCACCCACTGATCTCCAAATAAGTGGCACCGCGCCCGTCTGAATACAAAATATCTTTTTCTGTTTCGCTCTCACCTCCATTATGCGTGTTCATAACTACAACATGTACACAATAATGATAATAAAAAAATGGGGCAAAAATTGGATAATTAATGAAAGAACGGCAATAAGTTGCGTGGCGAAAAAGTTGATGTGGATTTTTGGAATTCCGAATATACACTGAAAAAAACGAAAAAGAAATCACCAAAATGATAAGAATCTTGATAATAGCGTGATGATAAAATAAATGGGAATCATACAACAATGTGGTTGCACCATTTTCAACAAAGTCATATCTGTTATTATTTGGAGATCAGACTTCTCTCGAGCGAATATCTAATTGTAGTAACGACCGCGATATGTACCCGCGCACGCCATCTGGCCCGTTCTGTGCCGCCCCCACTCACCAGCGCAACCCCAAAACAGATCCCTCCTCACTACACCACCACTTCTTGGCTGTATCTCGAGATTTGGAAGATGAAACTTTACTTGGATTCCGTTGCACAAGCCAGGCAAATCTGCGAGGTACACAATCGCTTTCGTCGCTCTCCTGAGCCATACCAATTACAAACACTGGTGGCTTCTCCGCATCACTACCACTACCTACCCTGTCTTGTACCATTGTTAACTAAATACTAAATACTAACGATACACATTCAACCCTCATCCGCACTTTCACCGAGGAACACGTGAAACATATTTCTCTATATATTCGCAATATCCCCTTTATTCTATTCAATATATGTTGCCAACTATGTATGCGCACATATCACATTTGATAGGTGAATACTCCACAGTTGTATCTCATCCAGTCTTCAAACATCGTATGAAATTCTTTCTAAACTCATGGATTGAAAATCGAATCTCGTGAATTACAAAAAAATAATTATTCCAAAGTACACGTTTGGGTAAGCCGCAATGAACATAGGAGTCTTTCACTTACATACGAATATACTCCAAGGCCGAAAGTACAGCCTACGTTGAACGATACAATGTATATAAATTTCGGGTTGACCGTTAAAAGGAAAGATAGTTTGGCGGTAGTGGTGGTGATGGTGCCTGAAACCCTACAGACTTCGTTGCGAGTTTCATCGCGTTGCGGTTAGATCCCTTGAGAGAACTGCGCAACCGTATTCATATATATCTATATATATATATATATTGCGTCGCTATATATTGCAGAAAATGAGAAAACAAATGATTTTATAATATTTGTACACAAAATGAATCTAAAAGCAGCAATGATGCATCCCCGAAATGTTTTTTTCTCACGATAACAACGGAAAACAAACGAAAAAAAATGACAATTGACGAAACATAGTGACAAAAATGTCTCTGGTTCGAAGCGCTCTATCAATTTTAATCGCGCTTCCGGCTTCAGCCAAACGTACACCCTCGAGGCCCAAGGGCGCTTTTGGTATAGGGTGGTGAAGAGTGGGGAAAATATAGAAAGAGGGGTAGGTAGGTTTAACGTTGAAACGAATTTCGCAAGTTTGCCCAGCACAGTCGCCTGGGTGGTGGTACGTCTCCCTTTTTCGTTACCCCGCGTTTTAATGAGACTCTTTTCTACTCGTCTCGGGCTAAATGCTGTTGCCAAACCTCGTTTCGGCGATACGGATCAGCGTGCCAACCCTATCTATCTCACTCATACTTCCGTACACTCATTCTCCTTCTCTCTCATTCTCCATCTGCCCCCACTATTATATATACATACGATTATATATATATATATGAATGCATGTGTCTATCCGTCTGTGTGTTCTCTACTCTTCTATCGTCAAGGCGGACAAGCGAGCGCTCGCCGACACGTTTCGTACCTCACCACTCTTGGTTCCGTTCCGTTCTCGTTGCAAGTTCCGGCACTAAAGTTCTATATAAGTTTAAGTTTTCAACGAACCAACAGTAGAACCATCAGAGATGAATGCCCAAAGTCTTGAGAATATGGCGAATCCTAAAGTGTATAGCTGTATTGCGATGATATTTCGCAACTATTTTTTTTTCTTCATTCAAACGCAACATCTGACACATGAATAATGTCAATACAAATCTCACTAAACTTATTCCAATGTACTTCATACTCAATCTCCTTAGTCCGCGCATCTTCACAGTCTTTATTTTTGTCTTGATGTGCGGCGACATTTCATCAGCTTTCATTATTGGTTTTTGTCTATTTCACTTCAATTTCCGTGATTGATTTTTGGTTCATCACAACAATGGTATCCCGGGAAGAGACAGTTGTTAATTTGTATGTTTTATTCATTTTATTCAACGGATGATATAAATATCTGTCACCAATTAATAAATCATCAGTTGAATTATGATATTGTATGATTTATTCATTCATGAGATGCGAAATAAATAGTCTGAAGATTGTCACAATACTAAAAAGTTTCATTTATTTAATATTTTTTCACTCTGTCATGCATTGATTCAATCTGGTGAATTGCAAATTCTGTTGCTAGCACAAGGCGATATAATCAAATGCATATTCGTTGGCAGCTGTAATAATACATAGAGCAATCGTGCAGTTAAGTGATAATCTGAATTCACCAATCTCCATGAACACACTCTCATCAGTACCAATTGGTTCGGACATTCAAACAATATAATATAAATAAAATCTAATGGTTCACGATAATATTTATTTATGTATTCTCGATGTCAAACGTTTTATATTGATTGGTGTAATTGCTCTTGAGCAAAAGCGATTGAAGCGAATCGAGTGTTGGCTAAGCGAGCGGATAGAAGCAGAAGTTAATCTCGGTTGACAGCTCAGTTCGAACTCGTATAAATCGCGAAAACACACTCACGTGGCTCATGACAAAATAGCGTGATTACATGCCATCGAATGAACACTAGAGTTGCTGTTCGTCAGCACCAGTTTACCTTTTTCGAGCCATCCACATCTCAACAGGCCATCACAACTTTAACACATTTTATTACATAAATACTCATAATCTCCACAGCAATATAACTTTACTCATCCATGCATTTCCGTTTGTGATTTCAGTTCTCATTGGTAACTTTCTCGTCTCTCCTTCCTCATTTCTCATTTTTTTTTCTCAGTCTGTTGAAAAATATCACTATAAACTTCTAATTATATGAGAATTATCGGCGCCATGAAGTTTCAATATAACGCACGACATGAATGTGTTTCTTGTCAGTCGCAGAGTTATCAGAGAGTCCTGCAGCACAAAATGAAAGGGGTTCCACTCTGGAGCTATATGGACGCCTCTTAATTGCAAATTGGTGGAATAATTGAAACAACTCTCGTAAAAATAGTTGAAAAGTCGTAATTCGGTCGTAAAAGTTGCGACCACAACGCGCTACCATTATACTTTAAACGTGGCAGAAAATAGAGAAAGGGGTTGGAAAGAGAAATTGAGACAGAAAAACAGAAAGGGAGAAGATAGGCGAGGGTGAAACTAGATTTCACAAGGGGTTAAAGCGACCTCTCCCGGAATCTCTGTAGATAAGTCTTATATTAGTTGTGTACAAAGAAATTGTATGAGAAAATCAGGGATAATCGCTGTATAGAAGAAAAGATATAGGGGTGAAATGCTCATCATAAACTCCAACCACCTTTGCGATCCTCATAAATAACATAAAATAATGGAAAATAAAAGGGCCGTCACTTATTCCACGCGAATCCAATATACAAATCAGTGTCATGAATGATTAAATGATTAATCATTTTTAAAATGAAAATATAATTTTTGATTATCTGACATTGCAATATATATATATATAATTTTAATACAAGTAATATCCATCCAATGGGTGAAAATACACATTTATAATTTGGAGTCTCGCGCGAGCTCTTCCCGTCTATCTTTAATCTGCAAACTCCAGAGCACGAGCGTGCTCACCTCCTCAGTTCCATCCCCCCTCCGACCTAACTTCCCACTCACAAATGCTACTTTCCCGTAGGCGTCTACATATATATATATATATGGTGCGAGAGGATAAGAGTAAGAGAAGAGAGAGGCAAACCTGAAAATCTCACAGCGAGATAATTACGGTCGAAAACACGCATATTATTTAACCAACGTTTTGCTGCATGAAGTTCTGAGTAAGGATGCGCGCGGTTGCGCAGCTTCAAGGGAAAGCTTTTCAACTGTTCTTACAATATGAAATCATCCCAATCAAATACAACTGGCCCTGAGGTGCATGATGAAAACTCTAAAATAGCAAAAATACAAGAGAAAAAAAAATGAAAAACTATGAAAAAGATATTATTATGCGTATACAAAATGGAAATTCTATATTCCAAGTTTGGAACGGCAATTTTCATTTAGGGATTGATACTCATCGTAATGGGGGTAAGAGAAGAAGAAAAAGGTAAATAGCTCAGTAACCCCTTGATTTATTGCAACTTCTCGTATCTTCACACCTATTACATTTCACACTCATCTCTTCTTCTGGCTATGAAATTTCATCTGCCTGCATTTCAACATTCGATGAGCAATCTCAACATTTACATTTTCGTAAATGTAGACTTATCTTTTTTGTTAATTCCTCTGCCAATAACTATAAGTTTCACACACTTATTGACAAAATGTGAATGGTGAATCGACTTTTGTGTTTTCCTCAACCCGTTCAACCTCGAGCACCTCGTCCGCCCAGAAAAACGCAATTTTCTTGTAACAATATAGGATAATAAATGTTGAGAGTTGCTCTCTCCGGACGCGGAGGTTGAAGAATCCCACCCTCGTTTGCTCTCATTTTATTTTTCGCTCTTTTCGCTGTTCGAACCACCGCTCAAGCACCTCCGATTCGCTATTACAGTTTGTAATGTACTTAGGCAACTTCTGTTTATATACCAACTTTTTCACCGTCCCTTTACCCATTTTCATTCTACTAGACCCGCGGCGTTTTCAGCTCCAACATCATTTTTAATGTTGGAAAATTATCTCTATCCACTGCCCGAAAAACCCTTTCGACGTGAGATTGCATTGCTTGACTGAGCAGAATTTTATATGAAGCATTGAAAGGCTACATATGAGACTTATTTTTTATTTTGAAGTGATAAAGGCGAAAAAACAAGAAAAATTATACAATCAAACTTTAGTTGGTTCAATATTTGTTCATCATGAATTTATTACGTTCCTTTCGCATGTAGAGAGATTGAAAATAATAATAAAATAAAAAGTTCTGCCAACACCTATCTCAAACACCTGGCATTCATTGAAAAGTCAAAAGACAAACTGTCACCGCTGTAAACACATCGTGTCCGCAATTTTTCGTATTTCTCTTCCTTTCAATTCTCCCCATACTATAAACTCTACACATTTCCATGTTTTTTTCTTTACAACTTTAAATATTAAACTCTAATATGAAAAAATTGTACACGACTAAATGGATGGGCGTACGAAACTGAAAGCGATAATAATGAAAATATATATAGAAAATTTTCACGATGAACAAAATCCGAAAACATAAATAAATTCCCGGTCGTAGTAGAAAAATGAGTTTATACTACGTGAACTTTTCCAATTTTCTATCAATCTCAATTACTTCACGCTGATATGTTCATTATGCGTCATATGATTGGATCAATTAATATTTTTGATTTGATCCCATGAGAGGGAATTGATAAATAAGACTGGAGAGAAATAAAAAAAAAAAGAAGAATATAATTGAATTGAGGGCAAAGAGGTTCGGAGAAAATTGCAACGGGCTCTTCTATCTAGTCCGATGAACTGTAGTAAACAAACGAGACGCCATATACAGCCCCGACTTCCGCATCCCTAACGGTCCCGCTCCTCCCCTCTTTCCGTAAAGCCCCATTTCTGATTGCTAATGAATCCTAACACTATTATGCATGCAACAACTAAAAAAAACTAAGGTCCGTTGCCAACGCGAGAACGTTGCCCTCGTTTCAAACGCAGTGGTTGTTGAGGGTGAATGAAAAAGGAGGGTTGCGTCACCCACTTCCCGAACAGCTTCCTCTTCGTCATCACAATGTCGGAAGCGCAGAGACCAAGCGTTTGCGTGTAGAATATGTTCCTGGGACACAAAGAGTTGTGCAAACATGGAATTTAACTCTATGGGGTAGTGGCAATATAGAAACTGTGTTGGATGAAGGGTGTAGACGGTTTAGATTATTGTACACGCGCCACGCCAATGGACGGGGTTCAATCTCATCTATGAGATTGGGAGGTACTTCGTTAGTAAAGTCCTTTTTACTGTGTTACGTGCATTCTCATACACTACAATGCTGCCACTAAAAAATCTTTTTTCACAACAATATCAACTGACTTTCACTTGAAATATCAAAATTTCATACGTGTCTTGAACAATATTAGAGCTTAATTGCGCAATATCGCGTGGAATATTTTTGTGCATGACAAAGTCCTGTACGGTTGATAAGACGAAACGTATACACGTATGTATATAAAGGCAATGGATTAAATCGGTTTGGGGAAGGAGGCGATTTTGATGGGCCGGAATTGCCGTGAACCCCGATGCAGTTAGTGCAGCTAGAAAACAAGGGAGTGCATAATATTTGTTTGATAATCGATAGAATCACGTCATCGCGTGTTGGCTACAATTCTGCACTCTACGCCAAACAAAATATGAATAAAATCGCTCCTCCTATTCCAATTTGTGTTTGCGTCTCTCCGTTCGTTTTCAACTTGTACGCATACATGATATAAATCAAATTCGACAATTTCACCGTGCAAGAATCGTCCATTATTTTTTCTTTTACAACATATCGGAAGAATAGTTGGACCCGCATTGACACACGGTTCATTTGTTCGACATCCAACATAACTATTAAAATAACAGACACCACCACCATCCTCTACCCCGCATCATCACATTCCTGTCCAACACCCCTATATTCTCAAAAGAAGCTCACTTCCTCCCGCTCACACTCTTGAGTCTTACAACCAATCCGGCTTTGATAATTTATCCGAAAATAATGGACTCTGTGACAAAGGTAATTCCAATTCACAATGACGCGGAATTGACTCAAAACGCACATTAACTTTTTTCGAGGGAGCAGTGATTGAAAATGCATTTTTGTATGCTTTAATATGAATCGATTCTCAACGGTAAATACACATTACCAATGAGTGCATATCAAAAGGGATGTCATTATATGTGGAAAATATAATAATATTGTGATAATAGTTTCATTTGAATCATTGCAGCCAGTGTATATGCGACAAATTAATTATTTGAAAACGATATGTGCGCGTACTTGTGGGCTAAAATTCATAATAATTCACGTTCACACATATCAATGTAAACATGCCTATGGACAAGCATATGAAATTTACAAAGGGACATTCAATTTAAAAATGGTCTACTATTAATTGGACACACAATATGGATGCAAATGATCACGCTGATTTAATATTAAGCGTTTAAACCGAATGGCGAAACAGGAACAACTGTCGTGGAAATTCACACATGGCACCGTACTTTTCACAGTTTCCAGTTAGCAAGAAGGAAGAATGAAAAAATCAAAAAAATGATCCGTCAACGCTCGCGGGAGTGGCGGCGATGAACTTACATGTGACATAAATTCACAACGTTCTTTCTCACTATGTGTCGCCACCGCCACCGCCACCGCCACCACCATCGCCACCTCCACCTCCACAACCACCCTCCCTTCTACCTCCTGTCCTTCTGACACCTCTGGCCTGCGGGTATACGCCGACTATTATTATTTTCATTCCTTCTCATCCGCACACGTCTGCCAGACGTTATCTCGCTATCCCTGTCTGTTATCTCAACGCCTAAAACTCTTTTCGGATATTTCTCTTTTTTTTCGCAAGCCCCACCCTGCACACCCCAGTTCCATCTACCATCAACGACCTATACCTCATTCGCATGAAAATATATGTATGTACATACATAGCATTCTGTGTTTGTATCACGACACGTGGCCCTAACACCCACCGACATTCACATTTTCTTTTGTCTCTTGCAATGAAGAGTGACGAGAAAAAAAAATAATAATAATAATAAAAAGAAAAGCACACATTGAAAAGGAAGACGAAAGAGGTGAATAAAAAAAAATTAAAAAAAAACTGTGGTAACGGAGGTGGATGAGAAACATTGGGGGTGAGATTTGATTGTTTCCTGCGGCACGATCGCGAGACATATACGAACGTAAAATATCTGATCGTTGCCGAAAGTTGACAGTCACATAGTGAAGGCAAAAAACCGTGATAGCGCGCGAAAATGAGAGCAACAGGGGAAATACTTTGAGGATGTAAAAGCAATACGAGAATTTACGCTATTCTGTCGACATACCAAAATAATGCTATCAATATATAGTGTAGAAAGACGAATGAAAATGGCAGCGTGTGAGTATAGATCGGTACGATGGAAGAAAAATAAACGGAAAAAACTATGAATGATAATGGGAATCGATTTGTCACCAAGCTTGTACACTTCGACGTGTAGCTTTTTTTTCGTGGTCCTGTTGAAAGATAGTGCGGCACGCGTTGATCTGAACGGGCCTTCACCCGTTTTACTATTGTACCCAAACCCACTCGCATACACTTTCTTTCTCTCCGTCTGAATGAAAGCACAAGCCGATTTCGCATATAAGCTGCTGCAGATAGAGATCTTGTAAAATAGTCTTGCCACAGACAAATATTATGGGGATCAACGCTACCCTCAGTTCCAATTTATTTTGCAGGATTCCGTGTCCAGCAACAAAGCCACAATTTCAAAGCTAACTTTGTATACCACCATAATAACATGATAAAAACATTGCAGCGCAATATTGGTGACGCTAACTAATTCAGTCTTCTTCATACAACACATCCATTAACAATCCCAATTAACAATTCTCCTCTTCATTATGACCGAAAAAATACAAAAGTTATTTTTTTATTCACCATCCCAAGTGGTTATTTGTAGTTTATTCACTGCTCAAAATTACCCACGCACCCCAATCTCATCATGGACAATTCGTGCTACCTCTTTTTCCTCACGTACCGCTACTTCTTGTTAACTGAAAGGTTGTAAATTCATTGACCGATAAAAGCACCAACATTAACCCCTACACTTGGCAATTTTCTCGAGGATTCCTTTTGTGATCTTTACGATTCGCGACATTGCCCGAATTATATCAGATTAAATAGTTTGCCAAGTATATCAGCAAGTTGATTTGTCCCGTGCGATATACACTTGAGGGATAGACAAGTATCATGCATATAATTTTCTGTTCGCAAAACAATGGAATATTTTGGGACAAAAGGTTTGAGCGGAGAAATGTTGAGCAGGGCGAGAAAAAGAGCTGAAACGTTGTTGGACAATGTGAACGTGGGCACCGTCGTGGCCCATAAATTGATTTGCTAAAGCGCACGTGAAAAAGCTTCGCCAAGCATACACAACGCTTCGCGGATCCTCTCCCCAATCCCCGCATCCATTTCTCTACCCTTATGTGAGGTCAACCCAGAGTCACCGTCATAGCCTTGAGCTTTTGTGCTTATACGCAAAAATTATGTCGCACGAAGGTGATTGTATTTATGTTACACAATTATACCACGATGAGCATGGCTGGTGAACAAAAACAGTGTTGCAAAATGGAAATAGTGATGGGGGTGGAAGGTGAGTAGATGGTAATTGTGAAGGATAACTAAGGTTGAGAAATGGGAAGGAAAAACAATGTTGGAATGAGAGAAAGAGCTGAATAAATAAAATGATCGAATAAAGGGCATTGAGAAAAAGTTTTTTCCAACCGCGGTCAAACTCTTTTTTTGCAACGCTGCAACCCTTTTTTCTCCACCATTAACATAGCAGCACCCCAGGCATAGAAGTACCTACAATTCTACCCCTCATTTTTCCACCGTCCTATCCCGTCTCCCGCATGCACAACCGTGGCTAATGAATAGAAATAATTTCTCGCGAAATTGTGCTTTTCGGTAGTTTTCAATTAACCTGCACCGCGGCTTTGTGAATGGGGCTTTAAGTTTGTACTCCTGCACCATGTTCTGTGGATTGCAATTATAATTGCACGAGTATTGCCAAGCAGAGTGAGACGTAGGGAATGGTGGCGTCAATTGTCGGAGAAATGTAATAATATATCAATTTAGAGAAATAAATTGCAATCGAGATCGGTATCTATTGCAATTTAATCTATTGTTGCTCATATACTTTGCAAGTCTCATTCGTTTTCCATTACGTACAACAATCGTACTAAATTCTTCACCGCACAATATCATAACTTTTTCCATGGCTAGTTTATTTATTTATTTATTTATTTATTTA
>JABMBR010005666.1:0-14157 GCA_018881525.1 Meteorus sp. PSUC_FEM 10030008
GTATACATACACCTATACACACACATATATATATATATATATAAATAGACATTGTCAAATATATAAAAATATATTACTACATCTGGAAAGCAATTGGTTTATTTTTCATTTAAATATGCTTTACTTGTACACATTTGCATCTGTATTGTTTCTTGCTATATTCATTACCACACTGTACAATCTCCTTGGTCTTATTGGTAAATAAATTATTCCATTGATAAAAATTTTTTAAAAAAGCATACAAATTTTTATTAGAACTAGGTACAAAAATAATAGGTACATTTTCTTTACTTTACCTAAATTATGCCCCCCAATTCGAATGATTTTATACACGTCGAAACACAAAGTTCAGTTTGAGACACAGTCATCGTAATTTCTGTGCATTGTATGAAATTTACAAGTAACGAGATATTCACGTATCGTCTGCCGGGCGATATACGGAATAAACTCGAAATTATGAGTGCTTAGACTGAAATATCATCTGCGAAGATCCAAATGGTTTAAAACGTTTGGAGCGGAAGTAAAAAATTCGTTATGTCGTCGTGAGTGACTGTATATTATTATTTACTTTCGTTTTTCATAAACTTTAATGCGACAAGCATTTGACGTGCATATTATTTATAAATTTAGATATATAAATACTTTTCAGCTATCTACAAAGAAAATAAATCTCCGCGAAACTCCATTACTTCACGAGTTAAACTATAAATTATTGAAAAGAAGGCTCTACGAAGTTAGTTCAGAATGCAACTATTCCAATTAATGCATATTCGATGTGCACAATATTCTGCAATTATAACTTCCACAACAACTAAAAAATTGTACATCTGAGTTACGGTCAATGAAAAAAAATACTATCTTATTTGTCATTTCTCCATGATTAATCACAAGAAAAGGAAAAGACTGTAATTTTCGTTTATATCGTAATCATTTAACATGACGCAGATTGAGTGAATTGGGCCTAATGAAAACAGTATAATATGTAAGTATATGCCGATGGTGTCTATAACGTATATATTTTATAACTTCAAGGCGATCGTCATATTATTGTGATAATATCATCGACAATCACCAAGTATCCTTTCTTCCAAATCATTCATAAAATCAGAGCATTATTTTGTACTGTAATGGATCAACATCACACTGTCGAGATTTTCAACATCATTTAAACACCCATTCAGTCGCCGCATCATTCGAATCATCGTCCACTCTTCATATTACTTCAAACTGAATTGCTTCGGGCCTCTGAGTATTATAATGTATCATCAACGAGAATATAAAGAAAAAATAAAATATTAATATTGCGAGAAAAATAATATAGAACAAACAATAAAAACGTAAACACATATGTAAACGTTTATCCGTCATGGTAACTTGTATAAAAACTGTTTTTATACCATAAAATTTATATACATTTCATGTATTCCGACGGTTTCAATCACAATAAAATGCAACATCGTCATGTGTATATGAAAAAACATTTTAAAAAAAAGTCAACATGAGTATTAAATTGGACGGACAGATTTGGTTAATAATTTCAAAACTCCAGCACTCATTTGAACATCAAAATGAACAACTTGTGAATGAGATTCGCGTTCAGTATACGCACATTATGCGCGTATCCACATAACGATACATAATGACACAGACATCTTAAATAAACAAAATGGTAGACTTCTGTCTGTCGACAGGAGGAACAAAAGTCGAATTTATCGCTTTGAAAAAAATAATTTCGGAGAACAAACAAATTATTTCAACATTGAGTGGCGTTGGTTGTTACTGTATTGATTCATGATGTTCAAGGATATTAAAAAAAAAGGCTCCATTTGCAAGTACAATCTTATACGAAATACCAGCCATTGCATAATAATCTTCATAATTGTGCATTTCACACTCTACCCACTCTTCGAGTATGTATCTAGATCACAGCTCATGCTACTAATTACTTACATGAGAATTAATAATAAAAAAGAGAAATGAGAAAATCATAAACTAAGTTGGACACATATTCGTATCTCTTATAATATTCGAATAACCTGATAAAATAATTTTTTTATCTATGAAATTACACCGAATTGATATAGATAGAAAATATTATTGGCTGGATCATCAAGGTAGGAACATCTTTTCGAAATATTTATACTTTAAAAACGAATTGTATCTATATACTTTCCGATATCCGAACTCAAGCCAAGTGAAAATATCCATCGCAACATTCAACATTTATATGATATCTAATAAGAAAAAAAATGAATAAAGATCACGATAGTGTATATGTTTGAGACCATTTTCATGTTGGACGCATCGCAATACAACAAACAATACTGTCTGTGACAGATAACTGTTATAGATAATCACAAAATGTAATAGAGAGCTTCGACCCAGTACACTCATTATGAACATAGCATAGCGGCGCTACTGTTTCTATGATGACAAACAACCATCCACAACTATTACATGATAATTATGAAACGGATAATAAACTAGCTTGTGGGGCTGCAAACTGCCGTATCTGTGGTGGTGGTGTGATTCCCTCTTGCACTACTTGGTGAATTAGTGGAAGGACTTGAATTGCTGGTTGATGTGGAACTCGAACAGCTATTTCCATTGCCTACATTAGGTTTTTGGGTGACGTGGGTTTGATAGTGTTTGGCCAAGTGGGCTTTCTGGCGAAAACTCTTTCCACACAGAGAACAAGCGAATGGTTTCTCACCAGTATGAGTTCGAATGTGAACATTGACACTGTATTTGTCTTTGAAGCCCTTACTGCAAATACTGCAATAATGGAGGGATCTCTCCTTACGCTGTACATTGCCGGCTGACGAAGTACCAGATCCGTTGCCTGCATGCGATCCTCCATCGCCATTCGCAGTTGCAGCATTATTCGCTGATGCGTTGTTGGCATTGCCACTTGAATTGTTACGATTGTTCTTCCTTGAATATTTTTTTGGTGCTTTTGTTCCACTTGGTGTTCTCTGTGTAACAACACGTATTTGATTACTCGTTGGTTGATTTTCTTCCGGTCTCGCAGCTGTTTGCTCAATCAAATCTTGTTGAGCAGCTGTGACTACAGTGACAGTTCCAACTTGTCCAAGATCAGCTGGTAATGTTATTGTCCCTAGGCTTCCACTCGTTGGATCCAATGTGTACATTACAGTCGTTGTCGCTGAGACATTGCAAACTGGTTCTAGATTACAATAAGATTCCACTACCTCATTAGCAATACTTTTGAGTTTCTCGTAATCACCTGGTCGATACGTTGTAGTCTCTAATTGTGACAAAAGAAGATCCTCCTCGGTGCATGCATGCATTGAATCGTCCTGTTGTTCTTGTTGTTGCTGCGATTGTTGTTGTTGCTGCTGCTGCTGTGTTTGCTGATGATCTGTCAGTATTTGCCCAGTTGCCGTGCAACTATTACTCAGGGTTAATGCAATCGTCGATGCTTTTGTTGAAGTTGGTAACGTTATCTGAGTAGGCCCCGAATACAATTTGCCTTGTAGAGCGTTTCTCAAAAGACTCTCTGCTGAATCACCATTTACATCTTGTAAATGGTTTTGATCTGAGTGTTTCCAGTCATTATTATTGTCACCAGTTTGATTATTCTGACCTCGACATAGCTCTTTACTCTCAACAAAACCACTGTCATCAGTTGCATATTGTGAAGTTGGTGTGGTTGCTATTATATGATATCGATCGGTATTCCGTGATGCATCAACTGAAGTCTGGACATCATGAGAGTCTTGATCATTGTGTGTAGGTTCCAAACTGAGTATCGCATCTAAATCGAGATTCGGTCGTAATGACCACGAGTCATTGGGAGGGGCGACAGGACTCTTACAACAATCCAAACCGTCCATAGAATTACCTTCATTGTTGAGTACGGTGAGCGTGTAAATGGCGCCATCCGTATTTTGTCGGTCATTAGAACTAGCGGCACGATGAGCATTATCGCTATCTGATGTGTCACCACGGCTGTGAGCATTAGTATGCGCCGACCAGCAATATTTATTGAGATCCTCCAACAGTATGTTACATGTCTGTTGCTCTTTAGCTTCGTCAGTGCCCCAATAATCACAATCAGACTGATCCATTGGTATTTGTTCATTACTTTGGATGCAGTGGGTACGTAGACTATGATGATTGAGAGAACCAGTTATGGTTGACACTGGCGGTAGGGCAGTGAGGGTATTATTATTGGTTTCCTTCATGAATGATGATGATGTCGTTGTGTGAATATCTCTGGCATCATGGTCGTCATGACTTGGCTCTGATATATAATTCAGACCTCTACGCGACGATCGATGAAGATAACTTTCCTCATCGGATATGCCACCAGTTGAGCTGCAATGGGATGTTGGCAACGGCGGTGAAACGACGAAATCGAAGAAGTCAGTTTTGCCAAGATCGTCAGTGCCATCACCTGCACCCGGAGCGAATGCCTCTGTCAAGTCCATATCCTTGGCGCCGTCCTTGCGGACTTGAGGCAAACACTTGACAGTACGCCTTCCTACTTTGCAACGTCTCCTTTAACACTTCCTCGTCTTCGTGCTCTGATTACAGGTCCTACAGATCCCTCAAGCGTATCGGGAATCTTCTCGCCTGATCGCCCACGGCATCCTTGAATCGCCACCGCTGCTATTACTGTATCTGCAACGAGATGAAACGCTCAATGTATCATTACAATTGAAGAAAAAAGGAAAAGAAGAAATAACGAATACATAAAGAAAGAAGGAAGTCTGGTATGATTGTGTATAGAAATATTGTGGTTGTGTGAGTAGATTAAAAAGTAGGTGGTGAGAGAGAAACAGAGAAGGAGAGAGACAGTTTGTTGCATTGTTGACAAACTCAAGGACCGCACTGTGTAGATAACTACACTGGATGCCATGTTTCGTATACAGCTGAGAAAACTTCGATACGTCATGTTTAAAAGATTTATAGGACAAAATCTTGGGAGCCAATATTGTTGGTTACGAACCATTGTGTAATTCTTTAGCGTTCCTTCTCGACTCTGGCATATAGAAGAAAAAAAAAACCGGTTTGGAATATAACCTCGTGAAACCGTTATTGGTCCACTGGGCTGTCTGATCCACGCAGACACGCTTGGACTATCGTTTTTATTTATTTATTTCTCATCATTCATTTTGTGGTTGCTTTCTTTTTGATCGTCAACTAATTATCGAATTATAAAAGAGCAACTCCAATACGTCTCGCCATTCGCTTTAAAACGTGACGCCCTAAAAATATTCGCTTTTTGACTATATATAACATCTGTACATGCGTTCATCACAACTAAACAGATTCTATATGGCGCTCTGAAAATTATTTCGGTCTATAAACATCTCTACAAGATGCTGGGCAAATACCAGCGGACGGTCCAGAGATGAGATCTATACATGAAGTTGTATATAAGGTGTCTGCATGTGGAGATATCGATGTGGCGTGTCAGCCGTGGGAACCTACTGCTCCGATGAATAAAATCATTACTGCACCAAAGCGCTTCGATATCCATGTTGCGTATGGTAGACATACATATTTATAAAAGCAATTATATACGTATACAGACGATTTTAGTTGGAGTAATTCCATCCAGCGGTTTGATTTTATTGAGGAAACATTGAAACATTTACATTGGTAAATACGAAAACATAATTACCAGCGTGAAAACATTATTGGTGTGAATATGCCTCAATGGCTTTATAACTTCATAGCTTTATACATATATCGTATTATATGTGTATATAATATAGTTTGATCTAATGCGCTCTTGTGCTTGCGCAACTTTGGTTTCTTACAATCGATCCTCTATAATCTACACTGTACCATGTTGATACCCAAGCGTATAAATTTAAATATGTACATTGCATGAATATAGAAAAATATGAATGTATATCCATATGCACGATACATGGACATGGCGGTAGTAGGAGGGAGAAAGGTATAGAGGACGACGGTAAATGCCACAGCCTTGCGCGCGAGCGCGTGCGATTGAGCTCTGGAAATCTCTCGAGGCCCCGGGTAAGTGCGCGGGCGCGCGGGCATTCGCGCTCAAAAGATACCCGGATGTCCGAACGCGCGTTGTTTCTTCAGACTTAATGCTCGTAGACGTTTTTTTACCCCTTCCTTCATTTTATTCACCTCTTTAGATTAAAAAATACGAGGTGACGAACGATGATGCAGAATGTTAACGGGATTCGCGTACAGCACATTTACCTATACACAATCATCTACATGTACATTGTCACGCTATTTTACGCTGCTTAACAGTTTTTTTCATTTTCTATCCAAACTCTTCAAGGTAATTATTTTTTTTTTCATGTGTGAAAAAAATTTGCGAGAAGATAGGAGACAAGCGTTAATGAGGTTTTAGTGCAATCAATTGTCTGCATACAGAATAACGAGCCTAATGTACAAGACATATATAGGCATATTGACACGAGAATAACTTGACAACAGGCTTGATGTATGGTGTGCGTGTGGCATTGTTAATAAAACTACCGGTTGCGTGTGGAGACGATGCTCGCGCGCGCATAATAAAAACGATTTTGTCGAAAATAATAGTCCGGAATATGGTCAACTCAGTCACTCTCTCAGAAAGCCGTTGCCTGAGGTATCATTTAATGAGGGACCACACTCAGAAAAACTGTGTCCGAGAATATCCACGTTCAGTTATGGACCAGCCGAAAATTTTAATGGGACGGCTGAGAAAGAGAAACAAAAAGGTTAAAAAAGAATAAAACAAATATAATGATGCTGACTATAGCGTACATGATCACATGAGGACTGGAGCGGAAGCCAGACAAATATTTTTCGGATGATCGATTATGGTTAGGTACACTTTCACGATTATTACCAACAGATTCATTGCATTTATTTGTACATATTAGGTGAATGAATGTGAATAATTCCCCGTATAAGAATAAATGGCCTCATGTGTGACTTATTTTAAATAAACAGGTCAGTCAATTGACCAATGAGAATGAATATGCGGTGTGGAAGAGGCAAACTACATGAAAGGGAGAAATGTCAATGAGGGGGCAAACAAAACTAGTTAATTTGAACATAATCGTTTTTATGAGCCATAATGAGTGGCCCGTGAGCTTCCTCGCTTCACTTGTTCGAATGAACGTATATCTCTCCCTCTCTCCCTATGCCTCTCTCCATGTTAATATACTTTTATCTCAGCTTGCCCACGGGGATATTTTTTTTTCCGCCCAATTTCTGCTTATTATTTCTATATATACACTTCCGTACGATGCCCGGGAGTATGGGAGTAATCATCTGTTGAATTGGTGCAGCGCCACACCAATAATCCGAGACTATCAATTATTTTTGATATGCAAGATGATGTGCACGCTATAAATATCTATACGCCCGTTCCGTTGATGCAAAGTGTAGAGAATAATGAGAGAGTAATGGTCTAATCATGTTCCGCAATTGTGGAAGAACTGCAAGTGCGCTAAAACACATCAACAAACTCTGTGTAACAGTTGAACATTAATATATTGACATGAAATACGTGTGTAACAATAAAAGTGCGAACTAATGCTATGTAGAAAGTGTTACACATGTTGATTTTTACTCTCTTCAAATTAAAATTTATAAGTTATTGAGATTTTTCAGCAAATTCATTACACGTATAGATATTGCGTGGTGAGTGGTTTTTGATATTGCACCAGACTTGTTTATCCGTGAATGTATACACACATGTGGGATATTGTAAAAACACAACTGAGCGCGCGTCAACATAGACATACTAGGGAGATTTATCTCGATACAAGAACCTTTTTTTACCTGCGCCCTGTCACCGTCAATGACTCATTCGTTGGTTGTTCTTTAACGTGAAAATACAACATCCGGAAATTGTTGTTGATGTATGCGTAAAACATGAGTGAAGAAGAGGAAAACGCGGATGAACTGTTCCACTTGACTTGTTATTCATCAATTAATTAACGAATTAACGGAACGTTATAACGGTGGCTAAGTAAAATGCTTTATTTGTCGGTAAGTAGGACGAAAGAGCAGCGCAGCGCGCGAGTTCTTCGCTCGGTCGACCGCCATCAGACGCCCACGTGAAGGCCGTTCTCTTTTCTATTTTCGTACACAAATTTCCATTCGATAGATACATATTCAAACGTCAGTCCTCTTATTCCTCTTTTTTATGGTCCTCACATAATATTTAACGCCCAATTTTAGTGTGCATATAAATATATACGTATACAGAAACAGGTTTGACGAGAAATTGTAAATTACCATGGAATATTTGAGGAAAAAATTAAAATAAAGAAAATACAGGGCAGTGTGCGGGTCTTTCAGGATCGGCCACGCCTCGTCGTCGGCCAATTTATATTCTCAAACATATGGCTATTATGCAATAAGTACAACTCAAACACGTTCTATATGTATATACACACATGAAATATCGTAATTTACGATTGAATTTTGCCCTTTACATGGTTTCCTTTATCTCTTATTAATCTCGTATTTATTCAATATGTGAAGTATACAACAATCTATCCAAATCAAATATTTTTTATTCATAAAACTTGGCCGTTGATGAATGAAGATTCGTTTTGATTTTTTTTCATAATAAATCCTACAGATGAATAGTGAAGAATATAAATCCGTTTTTCATGTCGGCAATCAGATGGAATTGTCAATAAATTTCACAGACTTTGCCTACAATCCCAGCTATCCCATCAAACTGTTATGGTATTTACTTATTTAGACACACAATAATATATGCCGATGCCATTTAATACATCCAGCGCTGAAGAACCAGTGTCGATAGTTGTGTGTAGTGCACCAGGGTCTAGACTGGGGCTTGCGTAAGCCAACATCACCAGCGCGGCTTAATATCGCCTAGAGATTTATTTATATATACGTGTCGTATGATTCTTTTATATTCCGATACTTCCACCAGTGTGAGTGTATGCGTGTGTGTCATATATTTCTAACTCTGCAGTCTTGTATAGTAAACCAATGACGTATCCACGTAAAAAACTTGAAGATTACCTTTACAGAGTCACGCAAATAAATGTGTTTGTATTCACGTCTCCAAGCATGTAGTTGACATCCTAAAAGTGCCACCATTAACCTAGGAGATGGCGTTGCTTATGTGCATCTATAGCACTTTTCATAGACACAAATTTGTAATGTGTATTTTACTTTCACACTGGAGACACAGAGGTTGGTGCGTCATTGTAAATTTATCAGCCATAGACAACAGTGGTTAGTTTTATAGATTTTTTTATTATCAAAAATTACAATTACTTTATGTAATCATTCCACTTGCAAATTGAATAATTTTTCATTAATATCTATACGGTATTAAACACAATATCGTCAATGTTTTCCACTTTTTTTTAACGCGCGCATTATTCTCACGACCATAATTAACAAACCATCAATGCAAATAAATGCGCACCACTGCACCATTTGTATTTTAATTGCTTGTTACATATACAATCTATGTGTAGAAACAAATACGTATGAGCCATGTAGAATCATTTGTATAGCAACTGTTCCTGCCCGGACATACTTTTTACTCCAGTTTTATGACTCTCAGAAATAATCATGGCGGATGTTATTGCGCAATAACTTCATAAAAATGATCCATCGCCGCGGTTTAAATTTATGTCCAACTATAACAATCACCCCATTGTCATTGCATGACTTTTTTTTGTGTGCCCCTTTGACTACATATTATGGCATCGACATTTCTTGTATTAATACACATGTGTATGCTGTTGTCTTATACTTTCCGACCATTATATCTCATTAATTCGCAATCCAAACTGTTTATTTTCTTCGTGTGAGAAAAACTTTATCATCTCATTAGTCATAAAATATTTCCACGAACAGCAGTGTCCACTGAATTGCGAAGTATCGATAGTTGCGCTTGAGTTGTAATTGAAGTTTTATTTTTGGAGAGAGTGCAATGATAAATTCATACACTGTACACTGAATTATTATGCAACAATCAAGGAAGAACACATTCATATATGATTATATCCGGTTCGTGAGTGTATATTGCTTATGCTTTCATTGAAATCACTGGAATTTCTGTAACGTTATTCGACTTGTACAGCGCTCGTGAATATGAAAGAATTTACAGGAGATGAATAGAACAAAGGAGTATGAAATCAATTCAATCACTATTTCGCCACGAATACAAAAGCATGTCTTGTCGTTCGCAAAAAAAAAGGGAATTCCAGGACAAACAGCTCCACACACAGCACTCAAATGAAGTCCTGTGGATGGTTTTGGATGCATCAAAGAAAGATAAAGAAATACTAAGGGGACATTCATATATAACGCGCACACGATTGTTTATACGTAGTTCATTCACTCTATACTGTCGTTAATTGCGTATTATACATTCAGCGGTTCTTCTAATGACTGTGCGAACATAAATATATATAACTTCAAACATTATCAACCGCAGAATTTCTCTTCAGCCACCAACGCAATTACAACAGCTGCGAGCTGACCCCATCCACATTTACGAACACAAATGCATATGCACATCATCCTCCAATTCACAATCGATTTTCACCATGAAAATTCTCCAATCTTTATTGTTGCATATACGCATGCCTGTGTACAGAACTTCACCACGGAAAGTGAAATTCACCACGGCCTATACAATGAACTGTAGTGTTTGTTCCAGCAAATCAAATATTACCTTGAGGCCTGATCGTGGTATGGGCTAGGAAAAAAGTTCCAACGTCAATAATGGTATACTGACATGAAGTACCAGTACAATTCTTTCGTAAGCTTCTACTTGATGTATTACAAGTGGGCCTTTTGAATTTTAATGTCATTATACATTCACCAAAAGAACTATTGATACATTCGTATGTGACGAACTACATATGAATTATTATAGTACACGCGAAAAATTATGGATTAGCGAAACAAAAGAAAGAAAGACGTGGATATGCCTGAAATGGAATAAAACAGAGACACGACTCTTGCGTGAATCAAGAATAAAATTCAAATATCAACGAATAGGAGTGCTGTAAATCGTGATCGAAATATCCCTTGCGGGTGTAGTTTCAATGCTTGTAGAAATTTCTTTTAGCTCAAGCAAAGTTAATGTCGTTAACGGTGTTGCCTTTCCGTGTCTTGTTTCTTTATTTTCATACCAAGTCTCTGACTTCGTCTATATGTATATATATATAGGTGTTTCTGCACCAATGTGTTGTTGAGGAGCGAACAGCGCAATGGAGCTGATGGGATTCGTATTCGAGACTGCATAAGTACGTACCTACACTACTTCTCACTCTTCATTTCTCGAGACATCGTCCAGGGAAGTAGAAAATAGCAGGAAGTCGACCGATACTATGGCCAAAACAAAGGAAACTACCAAACAACAGAGATATACATCTTCGAACCGTGGGATCGGCATATACCCGGCCAACCCTGACACCGATATACGAGCACCGTGGAGTAGTGTCTTTATCATTCAATCGTGGGCATAAGACAATATAAAAAAACTGTACAAAACACCCATTTTTTCTTATTCGAGATGCGTTTCAAACAAAAACTACTATAACGGGAGAGAATTTTTATATATTTTCTTTCTGCTATACGTGAAATAGTAAGAAATGAATTGTGTCGAGTTTCTTTGGCGTATACACTTTAATGCGCCAATTTTCTAATCTCCTCCAGTACTGCTGAAGATTTACGAATGACGTTGTAAATATCTACACATATAATTTGAAAAATATATATATGTTCATGAGAGATGCGGGTTTGAAGTGACCCTGTTACGTGCAGACGCGCATGAAGGATAATTATTTACAGTATGGACTCTTCAACCCGGGCGTCGATGATACTAAAACGTAACGCGGGCACACCTCTTACTCCCTCACTCTTGCTATTGCTTTCCCTCTCTTTCCACTCTATCTCTGTTAAAATAAGCTCATACCACCATACACAACTATATACATTTATTAACTTCAATACGATTGTCGATGATAATTAATGCCACATTGCATGCATTGGTCGCGGACGATGATCATCAGGAATGTTTTTTACTAATTAGAATGTTTTCTTTACTATCTGCGAAAGCTACACTGCAACATCACGCACCTCTACAATGTACACATGTATGAATCCAAGTTCAATAAATATTCATTTGCTTGATATTTCTTCTATTAATCTCTTCATATGCCATAATTACAGCATCTATACGTACATACATATATATATTCGCACGACGCAACCCGCTGTGGCAATTATCGGTCGTCGGCCCAGAGAGATCGATCGATCTCACGTTTGGATGCTGCTCTATCTTGATGAAATTGTGCAATCGACTCGGTGAAACTAGATCTCCTGACGAGTCAAGAACCAAAGAAAGGGAGACAAATCATACTAATGATGAATCCAATGCTGATCAGAATTTTGTATCGATTTCATCTCCGCAATAATCCCATCATTAATGTGGAAATATCAGGAATATAATTTCACGTGGGCACGCGTGATCACTAATGCAAACGGTAAAATATATACGATAGATAAATTATAATCATCTCACAACTTCGGAATGAACAACACATGCGTTCATGTCTATGAGTATGTATACGGATTTACAAATCTAAACATCGTTGAGAAACAAAACTGCGCACTTGGTGTTCAATATTTTTTTTTTCCTTTGTAAATGTAAAAAGTGACTACAATTACAATTAGAATATTGCTGGCGTTCCAATATTGTCAGCTATATAAATTTCTGCAAGATCGCATTCATTACGTCACAAGAATATTCGCAATTAGAGCGAGACTGGAAAAAAAGACTTCCTAGATCCGCAATATCGATACCCCGTATTGGTACACCTGTCATCACAAATATATCTAGTACATATATACTATGTACGGATCTATTTTCGCAATAGAGTACGTTCATGTTCTGCTCAGGTAAATCTACATTGAGCAAAATTAATTACTGATCGTTCGATATCGACGTACGAAAAGTTAATTCGTTTATTATTGTAATATATTTTTTATATTGCCACACATGTATTTTTACGAATGTTATGGGTAAGTGCAACTCATCCACATAAGAACTGTCACAATGTCAATGCATATTTGGGAGGATTCAGAGTGCAAACTGGATGAGAACACACATGGACACATGCGTATGAAAAAATATAATAATGGAAAACACGGGTTCAAAGCACGTCAGCAATACTTCACGTGTGTCACGTTTCTCTAACGGTTTCACGTTGTTTCACGGAGCGTAGACGAGTTTACGCCCTTTTCGAAATAAGTATATATATTCATCTTTTCATATATATCATGAACACTAACCTTTATAAAAAATAGCGGTGCTTGAATTTTCTGCTGAAATTCAATAATAATTTTAGTTCTGTCCAATTTATTGTTTACTGGTATATTTCTTGGGTAAATTGTGAATGAACAGCACAGGAATCATTGATGCGCGTATCACAAATCGCCGAACTCATTAGTTCATCAACATTTGATGTTTTAGTTCACTTGTAACACTGTGAGACAATGCAGAAGTGGAAGGACAAATAAACTGAAGACAATAACGAAGAATCGTAGAGGTACATGTAGATGACTGTAGAACCATTCATGTGGGGAAAGTTGGATATAAGCAGCGCACTCAAATCATGCAGGAGAGAAGAAAAATATCAAAAGTTTATCGATGTGTCTTCGCGTCAACACTAATCATCATCATCAACAGCAGCTTCATCTTCATTATTGTCATCATCATCTTCATCATCACATCTGTATGGACTTGTCCGGGACGATGCACACCGATGAACCCGGAAAGCACGAGGCGGAACCGTAAGGAAGAAGAAGAGGACTGAAGAAGACGAAGAAGAAAAAGAGACAAAATAATATGGTGGAATTACAGTGAGGAGAGGAAGTGAGGGAGATGTGGCAAAGAAGTCAGGGAGAGAAAGAGCAGTGAAACCTTAACGAAGGCACGTAATGATGCGATGGTCTCGAATGAGATTGGTCGAGGCGCCACGTATATGAGCAACTCGCGCCATCAACACAACACGCGCTGCAATTGCTAACAGATGTTGATAGGATGGTGACATTCGATGTGAGATGTGATATTCCGCTATCAAAATATTGGCACTACAATGAAGGAAAAAAATAAATAAATAAATAAATAAATAAATA
>JABMBR010005667.1:0-14152 GCA_018881525.1 Meteorus sp. PSUC_FEM 10030008
TATATATATATATCAATTTGTTACGAGTGTGTTCAATTCATAAGATAAAATATAAATGGAAAGTCATTATCCTTGAAGAATGATTGCACGACTATATGCACAAGGAATAATAACACATCGATTTTTAAACGAAATCATGTGACATCTGTGGCTTTCTCTCGAGCACTAAAAAATTTATGTACCAAACTTAATCGAATGTCGAATTAATATTTTCTCAATGGAAATGAGACAGTAATTGGAACGTCGTTGAGTAATTTCAATATAAAATGCATGAATATTAATTTCTTGAATTTTTAGTTGTGACTCACAAGTGTATTTATGCTGTATGCATTAATGCAATGCCGCAAATGTAATGTAAAAATGCGTCTCGTCCAAATTACCTTGCACTGTACCGATACCTAATCATTTAAATTCTTTTTATTAACATCACAGTAGTGAAATAAAATGACGTTATATTGAAAATGAAACTATTGTAAACAGAGTATAGACACATTTTTGGATAATTGTTATAACGGCGAGATAACCGGTTCGGAGATAGCAATTATTTCTGTCGAGACAACACCAACACAACATCCAACGTCGAAACCAACCGGCGAAAAATCGATCAAAAAACATATGAGATTTTCATTTACGATATGATGACGTTCTTTGTTTTGTTCATTTCATTAACGTTCTGCGTATGAGGACAATAGAGGGAAAATAATAATCACATTGCCATAGCGATATATTTTGTTTTTATGACATGTACTGCACAACTTCTTTGCCATCACTGCACAAAATTCATCGGACAAATTATGTAGAAATAAAAAACAATGCAGACTGTAATTAACTGCAGAAAAACGAAGTCGCAAAATTTATAGTCACGATCTACTTCGGGAATCAATCATAAAAAACTCATTATCCTGTCAATTACAAGAAGACTCGAGAAAAAACATTATTGAATAGTGATACCGATACTTGCGAATCACTGAAATGGAAAGCATGTCAAGAGCCAATTTTAACATTGTCAATGACATATTATTGTTTCCAGTGAGTTTGCGATCTGCAGTAACATAAATGACGTTACGAAAAAAAAAAGGGAAAAAAAAATCACGAACCAGTCTAGACCGATAATAAGCAGATGTTTATATTCTTGCGTTCATCCTGCATGATTGCATCGTTTTCAGATATATATCGGTGTGTTACTGTAATATATAGAGTTCGTTGTCCCTCAGAATATTCTCTCTATATATAACTTTCAATCAACAATATGATCTTATCTCAATTTAAATGATATTGTACTGTATACACGTATTATTTGACCTAGTAAAGGGTTGTGCTGTTTTCTTATTCACAGCTGGATTATCGGATGTTCTAATCCAATCTTCACAATACTTCAGATTTCAATCAACGGTTATCTTGTTCATCGTTGCAACAGTAACCTTTCTTACGCAGTAATAGAAGTTCTTTCTAGTTCAACTATCTACGATCACCATAAACATTTTACACATCGTAAAATTTTCATTTCATACGGAACTCGAAAGTCACGAATGGATGCAAAGAGCATTCGATATTTTGAAACACAATATTAGATGAATTATCTGCAAGTGAGCATTTTCCTGTTTTTTCCACATATTTTTATGAATCATATCCCGACTGTGATGATAATAACTATCGTACTATGGCATACATAACTTCATGTTGTGGAAACAATAGCGTTGCAGTAGATAGTGAAGAAAAAAAGTATTGTAAAAATTAATATGTGGGTGTACAATTCAAAACCTATAACCCCATTACCAATTATCACATCCAAATTCGAAATCTTAACCTCAAATGCACTGTGATGACATAGTTTCTAATTGCCTGCGTAAATTCATGACGAGGTTGTTAAAGATCATAAACGTGTGCTAGATCCGGAAAGCAAAGACAAATAATGATAACCACAGAATTTCATATTGAAGCTGTCGGTTTTCATTTGAAATTGAGCACCACTGGACATGTAAAGAGTCATGACGATGGAGATACAACACAAAATGTACAGCTGTTGAAACTAACAAAGATTCGAACAATCAATGTCGTACCAGTGTTGGATGCCCAAAAAAGATAAGAAATAGTTGAAGTGAGATTTCGAAATGAAAGATGTCGAGAATAGTGTCGTTTGCACAAAAATGGGCTGTTGTTATCTTTCATATATTGTGAATTTAATGACGCAACAACGATGAAGTTTACACAGCTTGGATTTGAAGGTTATACTTGAATTTAGAAGGCAGGAAAACAAACACTATCCATCAGTAATAACAATTTGTTCGATCGTATCATCCTAATCAACGAAAATTGTGCCATCATCACTCATTATCAGTAATTGCAATGATAGTGATAATGGTACAAATTTCGTTCGTACTTCGAAAAGAAAACAGAAAGTTTTTCATGAGGAACATACTATTGGAGGTAAAAACTATTGAAGTCGATGAACATTTATCACTTCAGTTTTACATGCGATAAATGTATCACCAAGACACCAAATATACTTTCTCAATGGCATATGAAAACATAAGGAAACATTCATTCATGCTCATCAATTCTAGACTGTTTCATTTTATGAATTCATGATGCCGTCCAATAATGATATTTTCATACATTAATCAATTATAATTAGTTATAATGATGAATGATTATTGATACTGGTTATGTGTATTCATGTATGCTGATGAGTTTGAATTGAATTATTGAGAAGTAATTTTATGTTCATAGATAACTGAATGAATGCCATGGCAGCACTGCGAGCATTATGGATTTTTGCCATTATCGGTATGTGAGCTGTATATTCACGTGAAATATCACTTGTAAAACAGTCAATTGAATCATATCATTTTTTAATTTTCAGCATGCCAATATGTTCATGCAGATTTTCGAGTGAATGATCAAGATTTGACAATTATCGCCGGAAGCCGGGGATCTTTCAATTTAACACTTACGTGAGTACATTAATATTGGAAGCATTGATATATTCTTTGCAATAATGAATATAAAATTGTCACCGATTGTTAATTATAGGTTGAGTAATACAGTTTGAAATGATTTTAATTTTTCCGTTTTGTAGGGAAAAACTAAAAACATGGGTCCATGTCTCTTTTGATGTAGAACACAATGATTTGTTAAGAACAGAACCAGCAGCTTTTAACATCACCGAGAATGACAATAACACAGTATGGAATATTACAGTACTGGCTTTGTCACCAGGATCTGTGACAATATCAGCCAACGTGACACCTGAAGACGCTGCAAAGTGAGTACCCATTGAGAGGAAAACAATAAGGAATTGAGATGTGTTATGATATTCGTAATGGAAAGATACCACTGGAATTAGAAAAGAAAAGAGAAGACGCTTCATAAGATTGTGGAAAAGATCACGAATTAAATCTCCATGAAGTTTCATGTGTGATATGTGTGATGGAATAGTATCTTGGTAATGAGTTCAATAGAACGAAAAAATTATGCATTATCTTATTACGACGCGACAACAAACATGAGACATTGACATCCATCTGTTTATTTCTATTTCATGGTTGTTTCATAGAACGACTCGCGTTTTTATTGGTGATTGCAAATTCAGGTCCATTGAAGATCACCAAAAAAGAAACAAGATTTTGATCACGTATTTATGTATCTTTAATTACACTACAGCACATTATGAACGATAGCCTTTTGGCTTCGTCTGCGATTTAATTATCCACCCATAATTCATCTTTAGTCTCATACGCGACTTTAGGAGAGTATATCCAGTAGCTCAGCTTCGCGCTTATCGTTCATTTGTAACTTCTTGTGGCTATTGAAGATCGAAATAAATTCATGAGACAACGAGTCAATTCTGTGATGAATTTCAATTGATCGATTAACCACCATAATGGGTTTTTTCAAAATTATTATTGTACCATATGACCAACTCGCTAATCTAAATATCACGTAACAATGAACTACTCAATTTGCATTAATATTTACTCAACACGGGAACTTATATCTTCTTTTGATTCATGTTACAGATTTTCTGATGCGTTTGTACGAGTGAAAATCGAACGATCAGAACTTTTATATTATATAAGTAATGTCGTGGGGTGGATTTACTTTTTGGCATGGAGTGTGAGCTTCTATCCACAAATTTATAGTAATTATAAACGACAAAGTGTTGTGGGACTGAATTTCGATTTTCTATCTCTCAATATCGTCGGCTTCATTATGTATGCAGTTTTCAATTGCGGTCTTTACTGGATTCCAGAAATAGAAGTACGTAAACGTTAAATTGACATAATGAATGGACGTCACGAAATAATTTTTTAATCGCTTTGTAACTCATGAAATGTTCATGTTTAAATAATCTCTTTCTTAGGACGAATACTTCCGACGTTATCCGAAGGGTTTGAATCCTGTACAAGTGAATGACATTTTCTTCGCTCTACACGCTGTACTAGCGACCGCGTTCACTATCGCCCAGTGTTTTATTTATGAGGTGAGACTATAACCCGATTTGACAAATGAAGATGAATGTGAATGAATATTTAATCTATATAATTGCCATTACAGATCGGATCGCAACGCGTCTCGATGACTGCTCGCAGCATTCACGGAATATTCATATCATTTATTCTGATATCTGCTCTCTTGTCAATTATTCAATTGATCACATGGTTGGATTTTCTATATTTTTGCAGTTACGTCAAATTAGCTATCACTTTAATTAAATATGTGCCACAAGCATACTTCAATTACCAAAGAAAATCGACTGTTGGTTGGAGCATCGGAAATATATTTCTTGATTTTACTGGAGGAATATTATCAATGCTCCAAATGATACTGAATGCATACAATTATGGTGAGTTTGTAGTTACTGCAATTTAACTTTTATCAAAATCAATATATCAAAATATTACATCGAACTTTCGTACTCATAAACCCACTTTTTTTTTAGATGACTGGGAAAGTATTTTTGGGGATCCTACCAAATTCGGTTTGGGTTTCTTCTCAGTCGCATTCGACATTTTCTTCCTCGTACAACACTATGTACTTTACAGGTATGTTGATGCTATTTATGGGAAATAATTCCTCACGGTTTTTCTTTTGCACGCACGTCTGAGCACATTGGATGTTCAAATATAGATTTCTGCATTAGCTTCATTCTTCCAATCAAAACTAACTTTTAACTCTCTTTGCCATGGGAATTTCATTCGATTGACTTTGCATTCGATTTTTGTCATCATCAAAATTCATATTTGTGCAGCATGTTTCGAGGTTAACTAATATCCAATTCTTAACAATAATCATCCATCGCGAGCCATGGATATTCTATTAGAATTTGCATTTTTACCCTAGAAAGCTGCGAACCAAGACCATTTTTTTTCCTAAAAATGTACTAATATTTCCATAAAAATCTAAACGTGCTCGATATTAGTATAATTCTATCAACTTCAACAAAATGAGATAGAGAGCCAAGTATTTTGAATTTTTCAGGCATACCAATGATAAAGTGATCGACCTCAGTGGCCGAATTTAAATTTTATATGCCGCTAGCGTTCTAGTTAGCCTATTTATTGAAAATAGTTTTATTTAATGAGTACAAAATGGAGAAAGAATAGAAGAGGGGCGCATTATGATTGTATCAAATCGGGAATCGTCGTCAGGATGCATGAATAATAAAGAGTTCAAATATTGATTGAATTTTTGCATTATAAAAATAATATCAAGAATAATGTTTTCATTTCATAATGACAAGATTTTCTGTTTTTTTTTAACCCTTGGAACACATTATTTTTTTCTGCTACATTGAAGATTTATATACATTATATTAATGCTAACTCATCACGCATCAATGTATTGTTGCAGTGGATGTGGGTCTTCATTGAAGAAAAAAAAGAATTTATACCCAAATTTATTTGTAATAAAAATACCTATTTCTATAAATTTCTATACACCCATCCTCCCATATCCAAGATACATAAGTCATTCTGAATACTGGAATTAGTATAGCACGCATGTGTTGATCATGATATTAAATTACACGTATGATCGAACCATAATGGTTAAGTGGAGTTCCCGGTATATAAATTTCAGCATGATGCATGATACATGAGCTATAGTGAATAAATACGAACAACGAATTTCCGTTGATTATCTGCCTGTACAAAAGGCTTCGGGTTCATCGAATAAAAAAATCTCCCACAACTTTTCAATGAGCCATGAACAAAACTTCCCAATGTACACATGAAATATTTCAACGATTCAACGCCGTATCCAGAAATTTGTTGAAAAAACTGAGCAACACATTGTTCACAGGGATCGTCTCGAGTATAGCGAGTTATCTGGAACCTGTCAAGCTGAACCAGAATCACAAGACACGTCGATAGCCACAAATAGCATTGCGTAACCCATCATTTCTATCAATATCCAGTTTCGGATTACAAAAGGATGCAACAAATAATTTATTTATTCTCGAAAATATTTTTGTATCAGTGATGCTAAAGTTATATTTTCTTTTATAGTTATTTATGTATACATCTCTCCTAAGCGTTAGATATTACACAATGTGATATGATTCACCACGTAATCATAATACCAACCAAATCTTATAGATATAATGAGCAGTGGTCAATTGTCTAATATTTAGAGTCAGATATATTCCGTGCTCTAGGAACTGTCGACTCTTTTGAGGCAATAGTACATCGTAATGATGAGAGATTATTAATTCATCTGATCTACCTCTGGGTAAACCTCCCAGCATTCATTACATTCATAATTAATCATCACCAATTTCACATATGAACCAAATGTGTGTTGAGTTCATATTCCCGGCTTTAAAAATTCATCACTTCCTGCATGTTCTCCTTCACCCAATATCAAGATTTTCGTACTAACCATAAAATCATGAACTAATGTCACACTTCAATGGAATATTTATGCCAGGGATATTCGTAAGACTCATTTCTAACCGTTAATTTTTGCATTCATAAGTACTAATAATGTAATGCATATTAAGTTCATTTAGTTGTGGGATACTAATTTAACAAAGTTTTTGCTCATGAAAAGTACGACTGGGTGAATGTTATCAGAATACCGTCATGAACATATTGGACCAATTCATGTATAATTCTGAGGACTAACGATATAAGGACATAAAATGATTGATCATGAATTGATCAATCATTGAATCGACTGAGGCTAAATTGTCGATCGATTGAACATTTTGATACTGAAAAACTTACCATATGTCTACTTGATAATTTATATATTAAACAAGGAATAAAGATCTCATGTTATATGAACTTATGCAACTGCAACTCAGATGTAGAGAATCATCACGAGTCAACCAACCTGATGAATAATTCGATTCGAAGAATGAATTCATCTTCATTACAGAATTGCTGTGCATTGAAATTATGTCACATTGATTTGATGTTGATTATTCATTTAGCTTTCCATTACTTAGCTATTATTATATTGATTTCGAATGTTTTCATATAAAGATTCAAGTCTTAGGATCGAGAGGCAACGCATCAAAAAGACTTCAGGGCTTGTATGAGATCATTTTTCAAGTTCTAAAGTTTCAGTAACAATCTATGACTGATAGGTCATAATACTCATTAGCAAACATTGTTAATAACGAATATTAACAATGTTTGTTCGAGAGATGCATCAGTGTGAACTCATTTCAGGCAGCACCACCAGGCATGCACCATCAAACATCTCAATTTGTTACAAGTTTTACTCGTATCATTCGCCGGTTAACCTGGATATTTCATATAATTTCACGTTAAAATACTTATTCACCCCATTCGGACATCATTGCTCGCTCATTAACATTGAAGAAAAAGAATTATCACTGCACTTCACTGTATCTGTACAAATGTGTTGCCGTTCTTCAACTTGGCGCATTTTGTATGACGCCAACCGGGAAAAGGCGGGAAAGTTTGATTTTATGAGTTACTCAATGTGCGATTGGCTTATTTGATTTTGTCCACGCACATGCGCACGCTGCAGCAGCACCTTCTTGTGGTAGTTGTGTACTTGACACACGCACATCTTATGCATATATCGACACATGATATCAACACGAGTGTGTCACTTTTAAATCCTCAGGTAAATATTGTGATTACTAATAATACATCAATTTAATATCAATTGTATAAGCAATGAGAGAGTTGTAAAATGTTCAAAAGGCACGACCTCGAATTATATCAATTTTACGATTTGTTGTTTCGTAATAAAAAATTAGAGTAACCTCACCGAGTCCCATAACCTCAATATCACATTGCTATTGTTCCTCATAATAATATATTATCGACACTGTTTCAGGATGAATGCACGATTGCCAAAATTGTTTGAAAGTATATCGCAATGTTTTATGTCAACACGTAAACTCAATTGCTGGACAGCTGCAATAACGAAGAAACATCGAAAAATATATGAAAGGACATATCCAACTGTTCTTGTTTTCCCAAATGGAAGTACTATCAATATTCAGTATTCTGAACCAAGACAGATAATCAAATTACCATTGGATTTATCATTGTTGAGTGAAGAAGAGCGTAGAAGGATGATGGAGAAACGTGTACCAAAAAGTAAAGTTGAAATTGAGGAAGATATCGACGACGATTTTGACGAGAATAGATACTTGAAGTTTGCAAAAAGATAGGCAATCGTGTGAAAAAAACAACTTAGGAACAATCTATCAATTATTTTCATGCTATTATATAATAAAGAATATCGTACAGACTCTTATCAAATGAATCAGTTTGCATGGTGATGATGATAGTCATTATACAACTCCGGAAGCACAATTGTTTAATTGGTTTAGGTAAACCTACCTGAAATAAAAACAAGAATTGTATGATTCTGCATATATACATGATAATTGAGAAAATCTATTGATGCGTCCGTTAACACAATTGTATCAGAACATATCCGCTTTCGTGATTTCCTCTTTAAACAATCATTTCCATACATGTTGCGTTATAATTTCACGCGATACTGTTTTATATAAAGGATTATGCCCGCAATGTATGTGGAAATTCAGAATGCAAAAAAAAATCATACTTCGATTTGGTTGTAATAACCACCAACAAAAGCTTTCTCTACAAATCGAACTCGCGAACTATCCTTTTTTTTTGTTTGTATCTCATCATTATGTTATTCCAGTCTCTCCATATATAAAGATGCCAACCGCGAAAAAATAATTGGCAAGTGAATCCAACATCGTGATGCATGCAGATCGCTTGAAAGTGGTTTTTATTAGTCGCTGCTTCCCCATCATCACTTTTTCCTTGCACATATATATATATACAATAAACCGAGCAGATTGAAGCGAAAGTGAGGCGTCACCGGTAGTTAATCCATCCCCCGGCTAAGCTATCAGACTTCCTTCTACGTGATCTTATTCCAAACTATCGCTCGTTTTTGTGCTAAGAGACGATTATGGCACTGAAAATTTTCTTGCGCTCAAACTCATATCAACAATCAGATGAGAAAGATGATGGCTGAAAAAATTTCAATGCAAAAAAATTCATTTCACAGTATACACTATGATTAAAACAGTTATTTGTAACATATACATATTAATATTCCTAATACAAATATTGAAGCGAAATATTGTCACTTTCATATGCAGTGAAACTTTTGTTGCGAAAGCTCTTGAAAATTTCTGACGGCTCATAAACTAATGTCAATCAATCTCGTCACGTATCGTTGCGACCAAGAAATGGGTTCTGAGTTGGAGCACGATGACATCAAATGAAAACACTAAGAAACATATTTTCATTCTGAAGTAAATCAACTGTCGAAAGATACTAAATCACTGAGCATATATTTATCATGAAAGTAGAACTAATAGATAAATTCAATTGGTTGACTGATGTGTGCATATACTGCGAGAAATCACACAGTTAGAGAGGTGCTAATTCAGAACAACTTGCGGAAGTAATCATCAAAGTGTTAAACTCTTGACATTTCACTTTTATAGCATTAGAAGATCATTCATCATTTAATTTATCACTTTATGATTATTGCGAAACTTCTTCAATCACCCACCATCGAGTCACATCAGTGTAAATAGGAACATACACGTTGATGTTGAATAAATAATATGTCAGCGTGACTCCATTGCGTTAATAGATAAAAATCATATTGGAAGAACTAAAAAAAACGGTGAGAAATTTGTGAAAAAAATCGCGTGCATCGTGGATTCATCTAAGATTTGATGAGATGTCCAGTGCATGTCTGCATCAGTGGTAACATAATCATCATCATACATCGAATTCATTCACCAACACCACTTGCACCGAACAACATAAACATGCGGTACAGGTAAAGACTCGGTGTTGGAGACAGCCGTAGTCAGTTCTGCTATAGTAGGCCACCACTCAGCAGTCGCGTTCCTGGTTTCATGCTCGCAACTCTCTCTTCGCTGGATTGAGAAGGTGCCTCTCTATCGTGTTTCGATTCTTCGTGTGCCACGAGTGTGAAACTCGATACAACGCGACCCGCGTGTTGTTCAAAATCAAAGTTTAACTCACTCTTTGAACGATAAATTCTTTGTGTCGATTATATCTCATCCTCCCTTCATGAGTCCTTGCGTCATTAATGTCAGTGATTGAATATGATCGTACCACTAAAAATCTAATGTCTCCGTCAGATATGAATGCATTTAATTGAATCGAATTACACCATGAAACTAATTCGTTAGGTGTCAAGCTCTGAAAATTCGGTTTGATGAACTGTAATGTTACATTTACGTATGTGAGAATAGTGGCGTTATTCAGACACAATTGATTCTAGATCAAGCAATAAAGGTGTAATTGATACATCGGGCCATAGTTGTATTCATCTACATTGGGATTTGGTCATGATAAACTTCACTAGCCTCAATGTTTTGTCAAACGTACAGTGGCAAAAGTGACATGAACAAATGATGATTAGATGAAAGTCATCAATTAAGATCAGGATCGTAGTTAATTGTGCGATGAATGTCAAAAATTTTGGCTCACTCTTGTTTCTTCTCTGGATCAATTTCATCGGTGGGTACATTTTAATCTAAGTTTATTGGAAAAGAAATGATGATTTTATAAATATCCATTGCCATCAATGGTATAGTTATGATAACGTTCATTTTCTAAATTTCTGTCTCGAAACTTCAATTTTAATTCCATCTATTCGGAATACATTTGCTGCATCAATCATTGCTGATGAATTATATTGGGAACAACAACATCATGTCTGTAAATTCAATATTTACATTGAAGCATTCATTCCCTTTACCATCGTTTTTTTCTTTACATGATAACGATTCATCAATAGTGCTCTACATCCTCTTTCTTACTTTTCTTTACCAAAATAAATGAATTATGGTCTGTATTCGATCAACTTCAAAGACATTGGGATGAATGGTATGTTTATTACTACCCCAAGGATATATTACGACCAGTGAAAGCGATCATCACTTGAGTATTGTATTCACGTTCTGAGATTGGTCTTCAATAGCAGAATAATATCACAATATTATGATTCTGATCTACCTTAAAAAAATTAATTCTATGGAATCATTCGATGCAACCAAACCGCATTTTCTCATTAAAATCCTACATTGATTCCTAAAAAGAATCTATTTATGAATTCTAATCACAAAGAATAATTTGAATCCATGACGTTCGATTTCGAACAATGGTATAGTAGTGTTGAATCATTGCGATAGTATTTTGATGTAATTTTTCTATTCTCATGGAAGAGTGCACACGCACTTCCGCCATTGCAATTGGTCAGTTATGAACGATTATTCCACTTGTGAAAAATAACAGTCGGAGAAAATTTAAACGCTATAATTATTTTACGTCTTCATTTACTCCCAAACCTATTTCAGTTATTTCGTTTTTCACAAGGTTCTAACCCAGACGAACACTTCAGAAGTGCAAAACCTAACTGACCACATGAATAAACAATTACATGTCTCTTCTTTCTACAATGAGTCATTTCAACTTCTACATATGTTAAACTATTGAAAATTGTTGTGAATTACTTCTCACCAAATATTCATGAAGATTTGTCGATGAATCATCAGAGAATTTTTCAGCAGATCGAAACGAATCGATTACAATTCCTTCATCCAATACTGTTATATTTAATTGTAGTGAAGGAAATAATGAAAAGATATATTCTAGTGTAAATGTATCTTTATATTTTTCATAAAATGCCGTATCCGGGCCATATATTCTTATCTCACCTTTCTATTTAGTACATAACGTCACCCACCACATGAATAAGGTCACGCAGTTCAGGAGTAGACTCAAATCCTGTTTCTTAGCCTAAAAAATAAAAAACACTGTAAATTACCGTTGCTTACATATCAACTCATTGATGATTGTTGAGATAAGAAAAAGAAAGACATAAAATTGTTCGAACGTGCACAATACCTTGTGATGGCATAATTAGGAAACGTTTTAAGTTCCATGTCGAAATATACAATTGGCAATTACTTTTTGCACGTGAAAATTGTATGATAATAAAAATAGAGAAATTTTGATGACAAACATTCCGTGTATAAAACACCTCGTTAATGCAAGTAGTTCTATTGCGTAATTGCACCGGATATATATAACATCTGACATCCTGCGTTTTATGAAAGAGGAGTTTGCTGCTGCAATAGAAAAAAATTTATTCCCATTTCAATTACATTCAACTCACCCATATAGAACAAATTCGATCATTATTTCGGTCAAATTAAAGTTAATCATTTTTGTTTCTCTTCTGGAATGGAGTTGTGAGTGAGTAAGAATAATTTTTCAAAAGAACCATAACAGAAATGGTCATACTTTCTTCAACTCTTGGCCAACTCAGTAATTTCCATTCTTGTCTTTTCTTTTTTCATTCTATTTTGTTGTCCATTTTTTTTGTCCCTTTTGTGGCCGCAAATTTCGAATGGGCGACATTCGGATGGCCTGTGTGTGATGTAGATTTCTACAGATTGGTGACTTTCTCCACTTCTTGTATGGCATGTATTACTTTTTTCAACATCTGCTCCGGATCTACGCAAATTTATTATATATAAAACACAAAGAAGGTGAACAAAAAAGAGAATAGTTATGTATGATAAAATTATTTAAAGCTTCGAAGGAGTGGAACTAGACTGATCAGTATTCATATTAACTTCAACCAAGAAAATTCCTTCTGAAACGTTCAATATATCATGCATTTCAAATCGATGAATTCATTTTCCATACCACATTTACAAGACGAGAATTCCGTTGAGATGTAACAATTTGAAATAATCAATCGATGAGCGAAAGTTTAACCAAAATAAAAAACAGTGACGTTATGAAGTTAACCCGGATGTTCTTGATATTTGTGACCATTTTTAATTCCAATGGTTTCATAATATTGATGTTCCTAAAAATGATCAGAATACGAGTTGAATAGAATTTATGGTTTATGAATATCAGATATTTAAGATTTTAATTTAAGCAACAACTGAGTGTGCATAAAATTCTCAGGTGAATCATTTATATGATTACTGAGATTGAAACCAGAACGTTGAATATTCCATTGGTTTATGAGAAAATTTTTGACTTGAAAAAAATGATCATAAATATGACCGGACCACTCTGAACAGCACCATCTACGGAAGTTCCTGAATGCATCTGAAGAATTTATTATCATTGAGCCATGTTTCTGAACTTTGACATACAGATCTGTCACATAATTTTTCCAGTCGTTTATTACTCTCTCATTGTGTCACAATTATTATTGCCGTTGTAATCGTCATTCAACCACAAAACACTTTCAGAATTCTAACGGTACAATCCCCTCCAAAATCTGACGCATTGCAGGCATTGGGGAACGAATATGAAAAGAAAAAAAAATATATATTCACCAATACAAACACAGACATTTTTTGTAGGCACGAGACGACTCTTGGCAAAATTAATTCTTCTCTGAAACGATATTTGTGAATGCAACAACTTCTATTTCCTTTAATTTCCTACTTAAATAGAATTAGACCAAAGCACTTTGAAAACAAACTTTTGAAGTATAAAAAGACGTCTCATTCCCATGAGCTAATTTACTGCACGAGTGCACTTGATAACAAAAACTAAAATGGCACATAACAGTCTCATCGAGACAAAGTCACTATATATATATA
>JABMBR010005668.1:0-14150 GCA_018881525.1 Meteorus sp. PSUC_FEM 10030008
TATATATATATATGTAATGAACGCGCGCGACTGGCTAATGTAACAAAGGAAAACCGTCGGGGGTGGTGAGCGACGAAACGTAATTACGAGCATACCTCCATCCTTTGCAACCCTCACTTCCTCAACGCTCCATCTCACTTGGCCGAATGAAATGCGTGGTATGAGGTACAGAGTGAAAGAGAAAATGAAAAACAAAGATGGGGTAAAAGAGAAAATGAAAATAAGGGAGCAAGGGAAAGAGTGAAACAGTAAACGAATAGCTCGTTGTGCTATTCGTGTTCCGGACTACCCCGAGCGTGTTTCAAGCTCTTTCCGGGACGTTTTATGACAGAGTTACCGACCCTTTTTCCCTTCACCCGCACCCTCATCACTCACATCACCTCACATCCCCTCGGGTAGTATGAAGAAACGACATAGGATTGTAACAGTGTCATTAATGTGTGCAACGTCACACGCCGAGAGGAAACGTATGAAATACAGAATAGAAAATTGCATTGTCTTGTCGCGTTTTGTAGAGAATTATTTTGTCATTAATTACTGTTGCTGTGAATTCGATTAATAATTAATGTGGATTTTACTTGTGTGATAATTCGTCGTGGATAAATTGGACGGTGATTCCAACAAATGAAGTCAACGGAGAATTTCATTTTCAATTATTCGCACTTTCTTCTCTTACTAGATCGAAAGATACTCAAAAATGCATCCAATGATCGCATTATTGATGTATTTGTTCACAGGGTTAACAAAAGTTGTCGAATTCTTGAAAAGTCGTTGCTTATCGCGAACCTAACCTGAAAAAAACAATTTATTTCTCACTGTAAAAACTACAGCATCCCCTACCTGTACATGGATAAAACCACGATTCAGAGCAAAGGATATAAATAAAGTTGTGACAATTGTTCGAGGATCCAGTTTCCTTTCTCTCTGTCTGCCTGGTCTCTGCTTCAGGGATTTTACTCGTAAAACAATGGGCGTACATTCGTGAGCAGAGAGAACACCAAGAACGATTTGCTGCACCTGCGGCAGCGCCACAGTCGAGCAATAACTTATCCCTACCGCTAACATGCATGCACATACTGATGAGAATATACGTACAGTCTTGTTCCACGATTTACACAAGTCACTGAGGAAAATCAAAAAAAAGAATGAGAAAAAATTCAACATTTTATTTTTCACCACCCAGACAATGTCTATTAATATTTCACTTCATCACTCACAATTTTCCAGACTTTTGTTATCCACAACAGCAACATTTTCATTCTCACTATTCAATTCAAAAAATATTATTCCAAAATATATTCAAAAAGGTGAATAATCAACAATTCAAATTTAAATTCTATTGTTTTATCCATCAACCAATCACATCTCGTTCACGTCCAACGACTTTTCATAACCTATCAAAACTCCCGTTCATATTTTGATAATTCTGAATAGTTTTTTACATTTTCAGATTAATAAATTAAAAATGAAGAAGTTTCTCAACGAATTTTACTATTTCATAGAGTCATGTAATCCAGCATAATTTTTGAACCATCCAATTGCATAGAAAATCAACCCCATAAAAAAATATGATAAACTGCTCTAATTTTGAAACTATCGTTGCCCGTACCATCTCTGCTCTAATTTGTATAACTAAAGCGGAACGGTAATTTTACCGTCGACAATTCCATTGGGAGACGGTGAGCGAGAATAATATAACAACCAGTCCGGTTGGCAGGTGGTTAAAGGACGTAAGTCCCTTGGCAGCTTCATCCCAATACATAACCTCATGTTAATATACATATATATGTATATGAACAAATAACTTTGAACAGTGGCACTGTCGAGAGCGCAAGCAAGAGATGAGATATAAGAGAGGTAGAATAAGTCGAGTTTCTTGTTCACCAAAAGCGGTGTACTATCCATTTCGGACACGGGGAATATCTCCAGGTGGATTTCCCCATTGGATCGACTAGAACTTTGCTCTAGACATGAAACCAACTCGATTACTCGTAGACAGATGAGGAAATTTCCCACAGCCTTATACCACAACAATTGTTTATTATCCTGTCGTCGAGTTATCCTTAGAGACACTTCTCGGTTTCTCAATATACATTTCGAATATTATACAATAGAATAATTCCTTCAATATTGACACAAATTAATGAATATTTGGTGAATGTTTATTACAACATTCACATCCAAACAATTGTCCATAATTATTGTCGAATATTTATTGATAATTGGTGGTAATTGTTGATATATGAATCGAATTTAATCGGGAAATTGAAAATTGATGAAGCCTATTCAACTCATTATTGTTCATCGATGTTTATTAAATAATTATTTATTCATTCATATTCATCATAACTAACCTCCAAAGTTCAACATGTCGATTGTCGACTAATATTGAAAAAAAAACATTCAATTGGTCGTATAATTCATATTTATCGAATCTTCAACACAATGTGCATTCCGTCAAATGAAAGGGAACATCAAAATTATATCGACAGTTCTATTGTACTCCAGAAATTACATCAAGCACGACAAATTATCCAATGAAGGGTACAAATCCGTGATCTATAGTTAGCAATCTCTCTCAGGAATGGAATTGCTGCATTCCTGGGGTGCACAATCCCACGATAACGCGTACAAGAATCAGAACAAGAACACTCACACACACATATATTTACAGAGAGGATGAATTTTGTGAAGTGTAGGCGTCAAAGGACGACAGAATTTCCGTCGTTCCATACATTGCTATATTATTATCTCGCACTTGTGCCATGTTCTCTTCAATTTCGATTAAAGACGAATAGAAGGAAGACTTGAAGACAAGGAGAGTGATGGAGAATATGAAATGAGAGAATATAATTCCATGGAATTTTCAGACCAATATAAATGACATGACGAATTTATGTATTTGTACTTGAAGGATAATGAGTGGAGGTGGGTTTTGTGTGGAGATACGAGAGAGAAATAGTCACAAGTTTCTAGTTAGACTTTACTTCCCTTTGACAAGATAAAGTTTCACAGTGTTGAGGAGTTGTGGAAACTGGGAACGTCTTGGAATTATGTGAATAATTTATCTCCTACACTCGTTACAAAATTGTTACTGAATATCATTTTAACATGTTGAAGTTCAGTTTTTATCTACAGAAATGTTTGTTCATGGAAGCAATAGCACCAGCATTGATGATTGTCAGAAAATATTCGATTTGTAATATCTGGTTGATAAGGATTGTGAAGAGTATTGAATGACAACTGTAACGAATTTATTGTTCGTTCTTTGTTGAACGTTGTCGTTTACGAATTCATGCAATTTACCACTTTGATAAAGTTATAATTAATAAAATTAATTTATGTTTATGTATTTCAGCAGCAGCAACATCAAGCACAGCTTCAACAACAACAGCAACAGCAGCAGCAACCAACGCAAGTGTCACAGCATGGGCAACAATCGTCGCAACAAGTTAATTCACCAGCTTGTGGTAATGCTGGTAAAGCAAGTCCTTTACCAACTAATTCCTCATCACCAAATACTAATTCTACAACGAATAAATCACAAAGCGAATCAAAATTGGTTGAATGCAGTCTTTGTCGACGACAATTTAAAAATATACCTGCACTCAATGGTCACATGAGATTACACGGTGGCTACTTCAAAAAGGTAATTGAGCACTTTAAATATTCATAGACCTTAACGAATTGCATGAGAGATTGGATGAGAAGGGATAAACTGAAATGAAAATAATAATTAATAAATTAAATTGCTAAACATTTTATCATCATCCAAATATTTTATACATACACTTCAATTTTATGCGCTCATATTTGATTTAATTTCGAATAACTGAAGCGCGTGGCGGCAACGCTGAGAAATATCTTCCATACCCACCCCTCTAGCCATTCCCTTTCACCCTGTTCTATGTACATCCCTTCTCACTGAGTGGATTCACGTGAAGCGAAACGGAAGGAACAAGGTGGAGAATCACGTGAAGATCTCTTGTCCATGGTAGTTTCCTACATAATGTCGAACCAGAGCGATAATAAGATTGAAAAGAGCTTGAAACGTTTTCAATATTAAAGATAAAAAGAGAAGGAAATAAAAGTTACAAGTGAGAGGATGAGAAGCAGAAGTAAAATGAAAAAAAGAAATTTGAACACCATTGGAAGGGATCAGCAATTCTCAAGTAAAAATCGCATAGAAGGTGCTGATTAAAAATGTCTTAACGAGTGTTGCACCCTCAGCAGTAAAAGAAAAGCACATTGATATACCGTGAATGAATGGGATGATGATTTATAGGTTGAAACTACGGAAAAACCTTCCAGCAGAAAAGTTTTCATCATTTCATTCAAGGTCCAGTTCAAGACTTGAGAATAGTCCAGCACCAACACGTAGACAAGTTACATCTCGATAGTAATGGTGTGGAACTGAATAAAGCAGACTTGAAGAATGAGATAAAAAGCAAACAGAAAGAGATTGAAACTAACAGCGGGATGAAAAAGAATCCCGAGCTACGGCATAGATTGCATAGTAAAAACGTTGGAAATAGGAAGATTAGGGATGTAAGTTGGAAGGAATATATCCATGCAATGGTAGAATCGGTGCTCCGTGCCAGAAGAGACTGTTGGAGATAGAGAGATAAGGCGTTGATCGAATCGAAATGAACCCATTAACAAGTTCTTTCGTACTGGCCCGCTCAAACCAATCCTTCGCTACGTATGTACACTACGCGATGGGGAATTGCTGAGTTGAAGGGAAGTTGCGAGTGAGGGGATGGAAATAGTGAGAGAGAGCAGATGAGTAGACAGGAAGGAGATTGGGCGGAAATAGGGGAGAATCGTTGGTAGAGGGATGGCGAAGAAAGCCCCCAAGCAAACATTGTCTCGAGCTTTCTCCATTATGCAGATTGAATCCGACTATAGTTACGTCCGGAGGTCGTTTTTTGTTTTTTTTTTCCGCATCCAAACCACGACAGGAATGAGTGAGGTTATATGGCAACGTATATTCGTATGTAAACGCATATGGGAAAATTTTTTTGCGTAGCTCATGTTGTACAAACACACGTTACTGAAGTGGTCAAGTTTATCTGGAACGTGACGTTTCATGTTTTTCTCAGGATATCCTTGTTGGATTGAAACTTTGCATGATAATGATGGATGCTCCATCTTACAGCAATACATGAGGAAATTTATTTTTATTCAAATCCCAATTCTTCCTCAGTGGTGTTGCTAAAGTGATGATAACCTTTGGATGATGCACTTTGTACCAGATCATTTGGTAGAAGCTTGCAATGTACAACTTTCATTACATAACCTCTAATTTTTCTCCTCCTCAGCACCAATAGTGATAAGGAAATCAACAAAATACAGAGCAGGTATCATTCCATGGTACTGAGCAAGTCAGTTTGAAGACAAATCGTTGAAAAAAAAACCTTTCCCGCGTTGCTCCATTATTGCTAATGAATAATCGACGAATTGTCTTTCATCAAGCCAATGCCATTTCACTGAAACATTTTTGTTAGATATAATTTGCCCAAATCAATTTGACGAGTGACACACCGGGTTTCGCAATCAATTCCGCGCATTAGCGACCGTTCGTTCAATATTCATGAAGCATACAAGCGAAACGCCTGCGTCAAAGACAGCGTTCAATTTCCGTACGTGATGTATCGGACCCGGACGTTGGTAAATTACTGCAGCTAACTGCGTATACAATGCCCATGCTCAGCGTATACATATTCACATGAGGATTCATTGTGTCTCATGCTTTTGGAATCTCATCTCATTATCATCGTGGTTGCTTGAATACCTGAAGGATGACACGCAAATGCTTCGTAGTCTGATGCTACTATCATATCATACGTCGTTCTCTCTCATGATCATTCGAATTAGGGTGAACCATCACTATTTCATTCATGCTTTGCATCATCACCGACTATGCAACCCTTATCTGAAAGGTATCACGACGGTGGGAGCGTATTTATGAGAGTGGAATGAGGTACAGGGAATGACAGAAACCTCGACTCACACCGGAGATTCCATCATGAGATAATCGAATAACAGCACGAATAGGTGCACTCAGTGATTAGTCGTGTTGAAGCAGGCTCACAAATGTTTCACTTTCAGTCGTATTAATCAACGGATATGGCTTCTAATCTTCGACAACTCATCTCTATGGCTCTTTGACGATTGTAATTGAATAATGAATCTCTTGTTGCATATCATATCATTATTCATGTACAGACATTAAAACTTATACGTTTGATACATTTCATCAAAGACGGATGCGAAATGCGACAATTTCATGAAGATTTTGATATGAATAAAGCAAAAATGTTTGGTTAGGTTTGAACAACATCCGATGGTAGAGGTTAGACGTATCACGCAATCGGTTGCGGATCTCTATTTTCTATTGAATCAACGACAGAATTTTTATAATAAAATGAAAGAGTTGTGGCAACAACAAGATAAGTCCAATCAAACAAGAATCTGTAACTGTTACCCAATATAATTTCGGCGCTAGTTAATTATGAGTTGGTTCAAGGTTTATTGATTGATACAACATTTTAGGGGGATGGAAGTTGACGGAATTTGTTTCGTCGATTATTGAATGCTTAACGTGATTCATCACACAGTTCATTTTCTCTTATTCTTTTCCAGGATGGTGATAATAAAAAGAGTGAAAAGAAAGAAACACCTGGACCACCATTGCAAACAGCATCTGTCAATGTGCGCGCATTAATTGGAGAAAAAATCATTCAGAAACGTACAACAGGTGAGATTCGAAAATGAAAAGTATCTTTGAGTGTTCACAGTTGAGGAAAATTAGGAATTTTAGTTTGTTTTTTATGTTATTCATTCGTAAAGTTCAACAACTGCGCATGAAGAATTGGTTGCCTCGAATATTTTAATTTCAATTTTCATTTTATTATTCATCAACATATTCTTATGATCAAAATGTCCAAATGCTCAAGCTGGAGATCAAGCGAAAGTAGATAAAGATTTAGTTGTGCGTCCATGAAAATAAACAAATCGAAACGGCTGCACTTCAATAATTGGCAATTTGTAAAAATCCTGAGCCCAATCCATCAGCTTAAATCGACTCACCGTTATATTCCACACCAGAACCTGCAACAATGGCAATCAATGATGTTCTCGCGTAATCGGCTTAAGATAGTGAATACATGCGAATTGAAAACAGTAAGAGATTAAATAGATGATCAAATTCCTGGTCATCATTAGCAAAATTAATCAATTCAAGCCAGAATCTGCATTAAGTACTCCTGCAGTCAATACTGACGCGTATTTTCTAGAAACAGTGCCGAAGGAATAATAAAAAAATGTATGAGGAGCTTATCAATGCACTCCACGTTCGAATCTGATGATCACCAGACAGAAGTTATTGTTAACACGAGTGGAGCATTGATGAAATGTTTATGATGCGAATGTGGTATAAATAATTCGAATTTCTTTCAGCAACAGAGGCGAATACAGCTCAATCACGAACGAGTACCAATGTGTTCACAAATCAATCTACTGATAACAATAATCATGTTATTGGTAAAACAAATTTTGCCGTTCCTGCGCCACCGCCATTGACAACACCAGACAAAATACGACGTTTGTCTGACAATGAACATTTTCATCAGCCGAATGTTACTGTTGGAGATATTGGTTTATCGAAAGGAAAAAGTCATTCAACCGTACAGAAACAACTGCAGGAAGCCAAGACACAACTTCAGGCGCAGGCTCTTGCTGATATGATTTTGAAAGTATGCATTACAAACAGAAACACAAAACTAACCTCAATATCACAGAAAGAACAAAAAAAATTCTACGTTTAGACGTTGCAAATCATCTTTTTCTTTTCCTTTCACAATTAGAGCACTTCTACAATGACGGTGAAGCGTTCGCCTGAAACCACTCAGAGAGTTCAATTAACCTATCAACCGACTCTTCAAACGTCGACCAACCAACAGCAAACACAGGCACAAGCCCAAACTCAAGCGCAACAGCAGACAGTCTCTGATGGCTTTGCAATGACTAATTATTCTGAAGACGGTGGTTATTTCAGTCCAAGTTTGCAAGATGAGGTATTTCAACAAGTGACAGCTGTACCTGATTCAGTTCTACTTCAAGCAAGTCAACTTGATTCTATCCAATTCCAAACGTCGAGTCTTCTTCAAGAACAATCTGCTGATCAGTTACAAGATATAACATTGGAAGATCGTTATGCAAGTCAGCACACTGTAAATCCTGATTTACAGGCTTTGGTAAACTCACCTTTACCAGACTCATTGGCAGAATTTACGAATTATGGTGCTCAATATACGGAGAGTCCTCATACATTACCCACTCAATCGCCATTACCGTCGCCTTTAACTCGACATGATAGTCCAAGTTTCACTTACCCAACTCCACCAGCAAGTCAAGAAGGTCTTTTATCAGGTACTTTACCACTGCTAAGTCCTCAAGATGATCCAGAAGCTGTCAGACCTGTTTCGTCACCGTTATCAGCTGCATTTTATACCACAACACTTTCATCTGCAGCCGCAGTTGAAGAAGCATTGAATGCAGTTTTGCCTGAAGAAAATGAAGGTGATGGTGATCTTTATGTTGGTGGTGGTGGTGGTTCGCCAAATCCCAATTCACCATTAGCAAGTCCATTGTCTGCAACACCAGCACCATCGCCATTGTCGTCATTGCCACCGTCATCGGTTTCTTCACCTGGACCTGTGACATTTTCCGCGTCGGGTTTTCCCGTGTCACCACATCATGCATTGCAGAATCAAATGATGCCCAATTCAGAAGATCCATTATTATCATCTAGTCCGAAAGACTTTGGCGTTGGTCGTCGGAAGTTTGAATTTCAATCGTATAAATTAATCACAAGTCATAATTTAGTGGATTTCGGATTGGGAAATGGCAGTTTAGCAGGAATTGTCGTTGATAATAATGGAGAATACAAATTGATTCAAACAGCTGGATTGCAAAAAGCCAACATGTTGGTTCAAGCGAGCACTATGAGTCCAGCTTTGACTTTTAGAAAAGAAGTTCGTTTGTCAACGAATAATCAAGGAATAAACGTTTCACAAGGGCAGCATCAACAGCAACAACATCAACATCAGCAACAGCATCAGCAGCAACATCAGCAGCATCAGCAACATATTTTGCTGCAACAGCAACCACACCAGCAAAAGCCACAGCAACAATATCAAACGAATCAAGTTCATCAAATAATAAATCCGGCCAAATATCTGATACAAACGAACCACCCTACGATAAATTCCTTCAAACATAAAACTGTCAATAATTGCTTACCAATTCCAATTGAACAAATCAAAGAAGAATTATTGGATGATGATATTTTTCTTAGTCCCAGCAATGTGTCGGTCAATAGTCCATTGAAACAAAATCGAAAGAGACCAAGAGTTGATGGAATTGGACATTCATATCCTTCTAGATTAAGACGTGCGTGTGATAGACATTGGGATAGCAGTTATACTCCACCACCTATTTTAGATCCATCTCGTGTTGGACCTGGTCTTTATGCCAGATTACATCAACACGCACGTGATAGTGAATTCAGCTCTGATGATTCTCAAGGCAATGATGGACCACCTCCAAGAATAAATATTGGCACAAGATATCAAGCGTCAATTCCACCTTTCGGTGGTGATACTGAAAAAGGTCGTGGGGGTCGTGAAGCTGATCATCTTTTATGGGATCCGGGCATAAACAACGGTCTCACTGATAGTGAACGTGAGTAGTTTTTTTTAATTTGAGGGAACTGTATCATAACGTTGTTTTTACCATTTGTAACTTTCTAAAATTTCGCTTGTCCTTGATTCCAGTTGAAATGTATCTGCAGTTTGCCTGTTGTGCTGGTGTTCCTGGTGGTGGCAGGAACAAGGAATATGCACTGCACTTATTGCACATGTGCAGAGGGAACATTCATGTACGTTGGATAATTTAGATCTGAGAAAAAAATGATTTTTAAATAATTCAAAGTACCATTGTTACTGTTTTTGTTGGTTATGTTGAGGTGTCATTGGTGTTTCCTCATAATTGAGATGGAAATTTTCACTATCTACAGCAGAATTAGGAATAAATCGATAATGAAACTGAGGAAATAATATTCTTGATTTGTATTATTTCCAGGAGGCGATGGTGAAGCTGATGAGACCAACACCAACACTGCCAGCTCAGCATCCCTTATTAAGTTACGAGTGCCGCGAGTCCGATCGTTGGACGAGTCAAGAAATGAGTGCATTTCATCAAGGTTTACTCGATTATCACAAAGACTTTTCGTGCATTGCTCGTGATATTACCACTAAAACAACAAGACAGTGCACGCAATTTTATTATTTATGGAAGAAATTGTGTCCAGATGAGTATAAACGTGTAAGAGCACATCATGGTAAACGAAAAGTAAAATGGGAGAGTAAATATTTAGCAGATTCAAAGGATACTAAGGAACTCAGGGATGCTATTGCGTCAGTAACAGAAATGGATTTCAGTGCAGAAAAATCAATACTCCACCGTACACTCGTATGTATAACCTAAAAAAAATATGGAAAAATGTTTCATTCGACATTACTGAAAATTTAAAAATCATTTACGACAGTTGCAGACTAACGAGAGAGAATCATCTGCAACATTGACCACCAGTGAAGGGGAATTAAGGCTGTTCGCCTACGACTGCCCTGATGTAAGTTAACAAAAAAGCAACACGAAAAAATTCACTTTCAGAAAATGAACAGAAAAAAGAAACTGATGCATAAACTGATGAATTGTTTTCCACCCGAACCACACACCAATGTACATGTGAACGTTTAAATGTCGCATGTTGTTTACGCTGTGTGTCTCTCTATCTATCTCCATCTATTTCTCACTTTCTCTCTATTCCCCAAATTTTTTTTTTATGCTTACAAAGACGCCGAAATAATTGCCGAGGATATTCGATAATCGTCAGCAGAATTTCCGTTGTATCGCCGTGAAGACGAGAACACTTCTGTTTTAGTTACTTTTTTTTTTAAGTTTTATATATTTTTTTTTTTTTAATTCTTTTTAGTCGTTGTTTAGTTTTGTGTTTGTGTTGTTTATTTTGGCTTTGTGTTTTCTTTGTGTTGTCAGAGCTTTAGCGGAAGTGTAACAGTAACGATGGCCGGAAGCAACAATACCGGCAGCGTTATCGGCAATATTGGCCACGCCACAGTCAACACCAACTCACAAACTCACATTAGTTCTGAGCAACAACTACCCGTGTCCACCCAACTTCACTACCCCTGCAAGATTTGCGGGAAGTAAGTTCATCTAATTTCTAATTCTAAATTTCTCCATTAATTGCGCATATTAATTGAAACAGTAGAACTTTTTCAAAATGAGAAATAGACAAATATGAAATTTAGTTATTGTTATGAATCAAACTGAAGTGAAACAAATTATTATGAACAATTTACAATCATTAATTCCACTAATGCCAAACATAATTGGGGGAAAATTATAGAATTCATATTCCTACCATTTTCATTTATCTTTATTCATTGATATTCTGAATTTATTAATGAAGACAGAAATAATTAAGACATGACAAGATAATGGATAAATCTGCCATTGTTATTAACAAAATGTAGTGAAGCTCGAATGAATATTTGTTGCAATTTTATTCGTTAGATAAAATTTTTCTCCATCTTTTAGAAATTGCGACAGTAGTTTATATAAAATTATTCTTTCACAGGTGAAATAGAAATTTAATTATATTTAGAGAGCAACAACCACTCAAATAGATTGATAGAAAACACTTCGAATTGAGCAACTTGCCTGTTACATAGTCGTGGCGTATGATGTTCTATGTAATAATTGAGATAGTTTCTTTTTTGCGTTCTTCGTTTATTATAAATTAAAAGAATTTCTCTTCCATTTGCTGATACCACGTAATTATTTCATTCCACTTTTGCAATTATTTTTATTGACAGTTGTGCCACCTTCCATTTGTCACAAAAAAACAATTGTTAAACGATGTTGCATGAGAAAATGAATCGCTTGATAATCCCATGCATGTTTCAAATTTTCTCTTGCATGATGCTGTTCAAACAATTTATCATAACCTGCAATTAAATCGAATATTGGAGATGTTACTGGCAAAATTATGAACGAATCGAATGACATGAAATAATAATTACCCATAATTATTTGATTTATTTTACTTTTTTTTTCTTCTCACAGAATTTTCAACAAAGTGAAAAGTCGAAGTGCCCACATGAAGTCACATCGGCCAATGCCCACGCACGATTCAACGGAATCTAAAAAATCAAATGTACAACAACAACAACAAACAAAACAAATGCGAATCCAACAACAATCACAACAAAATATGTCGAATAATATTCCTGAATGTCAACACAAAATTACTTCCAATAGTGAAACAGGAAATTCCAATGCCAATAATTTGTGGCATAATCCAACGAGATTACGACCACCATAGAACAATCGAATTCGTGCACTGTAAGTGCCATAACGAAGGATAAAATGCTTTAATGTAAACGATGATTATGACTGTGAAATAATCATTCTTCAGTCGTATGCGCTTTGTCTTCTAGTTTTTTTCAACTTATTTTTTCTATGTTGTTAACAAAACAAACAACAGCTACGAAATAAGGAAGATTGAATCTATGATGACAATTAATTGCTGGCCTAACATTCAACGCAACGGAGTTTCCAATGACGGTCTAAAGAAAAAATGAATAACGAAGAAAATAAACGAATGTGGGGAAAACTCTTCTGTTAGAAAAATAATATGAATCAAATGTACAGGGTGACTGATGAACAGGAAAATAACGAAGTGAGGTTATGAGTCAAATTAAATTCATCGACAATTGTTGGTCGAACTGCCTCTCACTCTCTTCCACATTTTTACCCTCTGTCTGCCTCTTTCACTCTCGCCCCATCTTTTTTTTCTCTCTCAACAATGAACAATTGAACAAGAATGAAGTAATGCAAGAATAAATAAATTACAATAGGTCCATCAGGTTAGAATACACAAAACAAATTCCATTTCTCAGTGACATTGAAACGTCGATGTAGAACAATTGAATGAACGAGAGTAATTTGTGTATGATCAGGTAGGAGGGATAAAATATGATTGCAACAACTAAGCAACGGTTCAATAATCAATTTTACATATTTTGAGGTTATTGTATAATTTCAATTTGAAAAATTGTCATTGGACGAATTCATTTGGAATATTTTGCGAGGTCTTCATCAATTTTACTTCAATTCACTTCTCCACTTACAATTCATTCGTTTGAATTATTCGAACACAAATTAATTTCATGCACAAATATCAAATCATGAATGAGTATGTGTAAAAGATTGTAAATATAAATTAATTCGAATGCTGCATGTGCATCCGAGTGAGTAAATGATTTGGAAATTGAACACCAAATTATGGTGGAATAATTATGTGAGTGAAACGATTATATAGACAATTTGAAAAATGACAAATGTTTTCTAGTAATATATATTCATATACATATACATATATACATATAAAAATAATTATTCAATTCAATTCGTTTTTTATGTCTTCTCAGTTTTATTTTCCACCTAACGCAACTCTACGTGGCGAGGCTCTTGCATAAACAATCTTTGATAAGAAAATGAAAAAAGAAAAAAAAGGGTGAGAATATTGACGTGAAAGAAAACAAATTCTATGAAATAATTAAACAAATTAATGCGAACAAGTATTTATCAATGTGGGGGTGAAATGAAATATTTCGATTATTCACAAATGATTGGAGAGAAAAAAAATTTGTTAACCAGGAAAATTGATGGAATAACAATGAAGAAAAATAGTTCGAAACTTCTGGTGAAACAGGGCGAACGATTGATTATCACGATGTATAAACAAATACATAAACCAATTGAAAAATTAGTTGGGAACAAAAATAATAATAGGGAAAAAAAAATAAACCACAAGTTTCGCTTCAGAGAACAAAAGAAACTTTAAAATTGTTATCCAAGAGATTTGCCAATCGTAGAAACGTAATGACATTAAACAAACAAAATCAAACTGATGTTTTGTGATTAACAAGTACACGCTCGCGTTTTTATTCATTTTTTTTTTATTTTATTATTTTTTTTTTTTTTTTTTGATGACACAA